>LR573303.1:0-20937 GCA_900536345.3 Caenorhabditis sp. 39 LS-2015 | reverse complement strand
CACATCAGTTTCAGTTTCAGTTTCAAAAATCACTCTTTTCCCAAGATTTTTTGTCAGGTCACTCCAATCCCCTCGAAAGCTGTAGAAAATCACCTACTAATTACTACTAATTACCCCAATTACCTCCCTCCCTCCTCCCGAATTCCGCGCGGGGTGTACATACAAAGGAAGGACAAAAATCGGAAAAGTAGCCAGGTGTCCAGTCGTGTTATTGTTATTGCCATTTGACAGTTCCACATGAAACAGTCTATATGATCTTATCAAGGTCGAATATGGGTTCCGATGGGGAGAGAGAGGTAGAGAGGTGCGTATCGGGATCGGGCGATGGGAGGAAGGACATTTGCATATTATCTCTTGGATATTCAGTTCAGTTCACAGATGATACATTGCCTTTTTCTTTTGGTTTGACAGTTTGGAAGGATTTGACGTGTTCTGGAAGTTTCTGAACCTTTCTTAAGCTTTTGGACGTGTTTTGGAGGCTTTTAGAGGTTTCTAAAGGATTTGACGGCTTCTGGAAGCTTTTGAAGTCTGTTGACGTCTTCTGGATGTTTCCGAAGGCTTTCGAAACATTCTAAAGTCTTCTGAAAACGTCGGAATCCTCCTGAAGCTGTTGACGTCTTCTAGAAGCTTCTAGCCGTCTCTGAAGCCTTTTGACGTCTTCTGAAAGCTGCAGGAAACTTTTGAAGCTCTCTTAAGTTTTTGCATGTTTCTGAAGTCTTCTAAAAGCTTCGAGGGCCTCTAGATGACCTTTGACATCTTCAATAATAATTCAGTGGCTTCTGAAGTCCACTGACGTCTTCTAAACCTCTACACTCTTGATTTTTAGCCAGACACCTCCAGAACTCCCTAATCTTCAACTTTTCCAGCTCCTCTCCTCTACCTCCCTTTCACTTCGACTCTCCCCCACCCCAAGTGTGTGCCTCTACAGTAACCCGGATGCTCCCGGTAAGTCTTATCATTTATCACTTTCACCTTCCTCTTTCTACACACCATGTCCAAAAGAGGACATGATACAGATCCATCATGCGACCTAGAAAAGTGAAAAAGAGTTTTTTGACCTACTACTGATCGTGGTCTTATTTGCACTGCCTGCCCCAATCCTCTTGTACTTCTCTTCTCCCCGGAATGACCCCGGATGATAAGTGATAAGAGGGAAGAAGAAGAAGGAGTGATAACGATGATGATAACGTAACCCAATTTTTTCCATTTCCCGCTGCGGCGGCGCGGACCGCCACCGCCCGTTTTCACTTTTCGATCCGACGATCCTACTGTACCGATTCCTTCTTTCCTGCAAGTCGATTCGATTCTGAATTGATAGAAGACGTCGTCGTCGTCCCCGACTACCTCCTCCAAGTCCTTAACGGTTTCTTATCGGTATCCGGCCGACCGGGCGGCCCCCCCCCCTCCATGCCGATGATCCAATCATTCCCGCGCGATCTCTCTGGTTTGGCCCCGTTTTTCGACGCCGAGTATCATCTTTTCCGTGTTTTCCTTTCCCTTCACAACATACTTTTGTTGGGTTTTCCGGGAATTTGGACGAAATTTCATTTCTGTTAAATTTTGTTGAATTTCACTTTTCTGTTTCATGGCGCTCTGATCCTCGCTAATTGAGCTTCATTTTTGTTCTCATGTTGTCAATTTGATCACCTAAATCTCCTTAAAACATACATTTCAACTTATTCTAACAAATTCTTATTGATTTGAAGATCCGACTTTCTTACTTACTTAGGATACTTACTTACTTAGGAAGTAGGAAGTATCCTAAGTAAGTAAATTGAAGATCCTAGAGGCTTTTGAACGCCTCTGAACCCTCCAATCCTTCAATTATCTGTTTCATACGCTATATTTCTTGTCAAACTCTTTTCTGTCTGATTCGTAAGATTTGGAGATTTCTTGACGCTATCTATCTGATTCTGAAGGCCCTAACCATATACCTGACGTCTTCTGAATCCCTAGAGTTACCTAATCTTCTGAATACCAATGAACCAACGCCAATGCTCCCAATTCGAAAAATCCGCTATCTATATGAGTTTTTGACAAAAAAGTTGACATTTTTTGAATCAATTTGACGTAAGTCAACTTTTCTGTTTCAAAACGCTCCGACTATCTCATTTTCAAGTGAAAAATTACTGCACCGTGTGCTTATATTCCAATTTTATGTTTCGAACTGTTGTTTCCCACCAATTTTCCTCATTTTCCACCCATTTCTCGAGCCTAATCTTCCAGGTAACCGAGGTAGTCGAAGAGACCGTCGTCGTTGCCGCCGCCGCCGCTCCAGAAGAAGACTCGAAGAAGAAGAAAACGAAGAAATCGGTGAAGCAAGTGAAGCGCGCCAAAACCATCAAGGACGAGAATCAGAAGTAAGCCTTAGAATTTGTCAATTTTTAATTTCCAATTATTTTTAATTTTTTCAGCGACATCCCCGCTCCATCGCGTTCGTTCCTTTGCATTCCTCTGGGCCGTCCGAGTGTTCTGCGCAAGGGCCGAAAGGCTTCATACACCTTTTCGACTGAGGATTTGAGGGCTCCCGGAGTAGAGGGAGAGAAGAAGAAGAACAGAATCTTTGGGACGCTGTTCAGCAGCTCGGATAATAAAAATAGCAAATATGAAAAAGAACGGCAGCGAAGAGTGAGTGATCTAACAAAAAAAAACAAAATAAAATTGGGGCAAGGGGAATCGAACCAGCGAGGCAAAAGTGCCCGGCCGCACGCGTAACCGCCTGTGCCACTTTCGCTTTTTCTCAGAGAGGGCGCAGAGCAATGACAAGCGCGCGGAAATTGCCACATGGCACCGAATTTTGAGGAAAAAAAACTTATTTTCAGCTGTCGAACGTTCTCGCCGACAACGATCTGTTCGCGTCGCACAATGTACCGGTGTGTCACCGGTCTTCAAATCGGATTTAGCTTCTTCTCTTTCTTGGTCATCAGTATTGTACTTCCGGTTCTGTACAATCATGTCCAGAACACCATTGAGTACGTCGACAGGGAGATGGCTTATTGTGAGGTAAGGGAAGTTTTAAGGGAGAAAGAATTGGATGAGTATTCAATGTAAGTACGCAGCGAATTCGCTTTTCCAACACCGTCTCTTTATCTCTGCGTCTTCACTCGCGCTCTCGCGCTCTCACTCTCTCATGCGTTTCCACCTAGCTGCGTGACGGGACCCATTAAACGTCTCATAGCTCCCATTCCCAACCAATTTCCAGCGTTCCAACGACGAAGCGGCCATGGAACTGTCCTACGGAAAGCTCCGCCTTTCCGGCAACCGTACCGCCCGTGGAGCCTACGGACAAGGCGCCTCGCACGGCTTCAGACCCACCGCTTACGGCGACGAAATCACCGGATCACCACTGGAAACAGAATGCCCCGGATGCTGTATTCCAGGACCACCGGGTCCACGTGGACCATCTGGAACACCTGGAAAACCCGGACTTCCGGGTGTCGCCGGGAAACCAGGAATGCCAGGAACGACACCGAATCAGACGTGTCCACTGAACCAGGTGCGCGAGCCGCCACCATGTCGGCCATGTCCAAAGGGACCACCGGGTATCAAGGGATGGCCTGGATTCCCCGGAGACGTCGGACCACCAGGACCACCGGGACTCAAGGGAATCGACGGAGAAGATGGTGCACCGGGAGAGACGGGACCTGTGGGACCACCGGGATATCGAGGAGGACCCGGAGCCCCTGGAGACAAGGGACCGACTCCTGAAGGAGACCTGAAAGAAGGTCCACCTGGAGACGAAGGACCGCCCGGACCGATTGGAGCACCTGGAATGCCTGGTTTGCCGGGAAGAAACGGGTTGACTGGACCGCAGGGAGAACGCGGATGGCCGGGAGTTTCGGGAGAATCTGGAGAGCCAGGATATCCGGGACCAGAGGGACCGATGGGAGGACAGGGACCACCAGGTGAGAGGGTTTATTGATTAATGAGAAAAAAATCTTGGTACTAGTTTTTTCTAAAAAATTTCGAGACAGTTGAGGCTTGAGGCTATTTTGAAACAGAGTGGTGCTAAGTTTCCAGGTGCACACGCACTTTGCTGTGTATCTTTTTAACCATCAGAGATATCTAAAAACCGTCAACTAGAAAGTAGTAGCCCTTGATATTCTGTGTATTTTTGTAGTTGATAGTTTTATGATATCTCGTACCGTTTTTGAGATACGCAGCAAAACACATGCGCCTCTTGGGCATATCTTTACGATTGGTAAATGTTTACTAAATTTTTTTTTTGAAAATTAGGGAATTAAAATCTGAAAATTCATAAGCTCGTAATGCCCTAAAATTTGTTTATAAAATCTTAAAATTCCCTTGAAACTGAAAAAAAATCGATTTTTGACAAATATGCTTTCATTATGCCTCCAATATGCCTTATTCCTCGTTTTCCTAATTTTTCTTCGATTTTTTAAAATAAAAATGCGCTAATAAAAGAAATTAAAAACTTTAAGAGGGTGACCAATTTTTAGTAACACAAAATACCTCAAAAACGGATAAAAACCAGTTGAAACTGCAATTTTTGAAAATATGCCTCTGATATGTCTTTGGCGTTTCCTCGGTTTATTTAACTTGAAATTGAGGAGTTTTCATTGGAAATTAAAAAAGAAATTCAAAATGAAAAAAATCCTGATATGCCTCTAATATGCCTTCGATATGCCTTCGATATGCCCTGAAGCTTAGGATGTAGAATTTAGCGGTTTTTAGCAGGAATTTTGACATTTTAAATTTGAAATTAGGTTTTTTAAAGGAAAAATAGCAAAAAATAAATTAAATTTTTTTTTTGAAAAATTTGATAAAAAAAATTTCGAAAAAAAAAATCCAATTTTTTTTTTTCAATTTTTTTCCCAATTTTTTCCCAATTTTTTCCCTATTCCAAATTATTTTTTTTCAGGAGAACCAGGAGTGTGCGTCTGCCAAAACGTCGACTCAATCCTCCTCATCAACCCAGGACCCCAGCCACGCATCCGAACGGACGACTACCAAGAAGGAGGTTACGGTGGCCATCAATCGGCCGGATATCAGGGTTACGGTAGAAAATAAATAAAATTTGAATCTCCCGCCCGACCACACCACTCACCGCCAAAAAATACCTTTTTTGAACGAAAAGACCTCCCCACCTTGTGATCGACTTCTCAATTGAAATGCGTGTACATTCCCCCTATAAAGGTGTACGTGTATTTAGCTGCGTATCTTGGAAACCATAGGTGGCATCAAAAAACTGTCAACTACAAAAATACGTAGAATAGCAAGAGCTACAAGTTTGCAGTTGATGGGTTTTTGATAGCTTTTATGGTTGCGGAGATAGGTGGCAAAATACATAGTGTCCCTGTAACTTTATAACAAAACACTGCAATTAGTGATTTGAATTTGGCCGTCCCTGACTTGATAACTTTAATAATTCTCATGTATTAAAATAATTATAGCAAAATAATAATTATATTAATAATAATAATAAGATTAATTTCAAAATTAATCATCAATTTTTTGTTGTTATTTTCAAATACCATTTTTTTCGCGTTTTCAAAATAAATAAATTCTGAAAAGCATCCTCCCCACCCTTCATGTCGTTAGATACGTCTTCCGGATCATATATCAATGAAACCGGACACGTCCCCCCCCCCTCTTTACAACTATACACACCCCTCGAAGTGATCATCAAGAGCATCTTCTCCCCGCACCCGGCGGCTAGGCTCCGCCCACTTTTTTGCGGGAAGGAAGAAATTCAATTTTGTTGGTGGATACACACTTTGAAAAGCGTCTTCTTATTCTCACACTTTCTTCTCTCGAGTTTTCGATTCGACTCTTCTTTTCTTCTTCTTTTGGTCAATTCTATTCGTTGAGTAGAGAATAGAGGGGGAGAAGGGGTATACTCGGTTCTAATCAGGTTACCAAGCGGAGGGGGGAGGAGAGGGGAGATGTTGCGATTGCGATTCTAAGAAGAAAAGTTTCTGACGACAAAGAGGAAGGTCAGTAGAGCTGTTTACTTGAAGTTTTTGCTTCAAACAGCCAGAAGAAATGAACTCAGCGTTCCAACGTGCCCACCGGAAACTGTTGAAGAAAGCGACCCGCAATTGCGAAATTTCGTATTGCGTTTTTCTCCATTTTTCACAGAAGAACTGATCAACTGATTTTAATGCCTTTTCAAACGTGTTCTGATGATAGGAGACTGAAAATGTTTAAAGTAACACTTGCTTTTCCCCGCCAAAAATTAACGACGTTAGAATTTTGCAATGCTCAAGTGATTCGGTTTAGAAGCAAAACGCCGATTTACAGTTACTTTCAAACCAAGTTATTTTTGCCCAGTTTTTCGGAAGTTCCTTGAAAAACACCAGTGAAATTTAATGTATTTTACAAATGAAAACAGTCCGCCGAAACTGTGGAATTTTTTAAATCATCATTCTTATATAATAACTTTCTAATTCTGTCCGTTTTTCCGTTTGTATTTCTGTGCGCATTTGACCCGGTCACGTAAAAATCAAATGTTACTCACGCGGAATCGAACATTTTCAGAAAAAAGACACGCCAGCCTGATGCGGCGCAGCCGCACTTTCAGGCTGGTGATATTTATTATGAGAATCAAACAAAATGGCGACGCCACGCTTCCACGTGTCAAAAAACTACGGTAGCACTCATTTTGGCTGTGCAACGCATTTCTACGTGAATTCTTTGTCTCAGTTTCATTTTCAAAACAAATTTTCTTTTGTAATATTCGAAAAATTAATGAAAATGCTTTGCACAGCCAAAATGAGTGTTACCGTTGTTTTTGACACGTGGAGACGTCGCGTGAATTTTAAAATCAACACGCTCTAAATGCAGACATCGGCACTTCGTTTGAATTTCAGAATATTAAAATCGAAAATGATTCCAATATTTTCCACCAGAATTTAAGTTAATAAGTTAAACTACGTTTTTAGAACTTGAATTTATCATGGTGCATTGGGTGGTTTTATACCGGTTTAACCATGAATGCAAGAAATATATGGTTGTTTTCAACGGCTTAGCAATGCCATGTGATTCATAAAAATATATGTTTTTAATTTGAAACCAAAACCAAAAAGAAAAAATGTAGGTAATGGTGCTGATAATGATGAGCAAATGGAAATCGTTTTCTATTTTTACACATTTCAAAGGTGTTTTTCTTTTTCCTCCGTTTCAAACATTTCTCTTAAAAATTTGATCAATTCGTGTAGTCGATATGTTGCTTAAACAATGAAAAGCGGAAACTCTCGATGTGAGTCAATATTTCAATCCTGGCAATGTTTTTCCTCGTAAGGCTATTTTGCATCTTCGCCGTAAAGCCCAACCGTCAGCGATTGATCCCATTGAAATTTCAAAGCAAAGATTGGAAAAAGAAGAGCTCGTTGAAACTGTAAAACAAGTTTTTGAAGCGAAGAATAAAGACATTCAGATTCAAACTTTGTCTTCGGTTTCAAGAACTTTTCATTTCATCTTAAAAACTAGAAAGACAGTAATGATACGAGAGCATTTAAAATCAATTGAGAGTCCATCTTATAATCTGATCTTGACTTCCAGTGGTCTAGGTGAACAGGTTGAAGTAGTGAATTAGTGAGCATTTCTGATTTGCATTCTAGGTTTGCCTAGGATATCAGGAAATGTCTTCGAGACCTCTGGAAACTAGCAACTAGAGCTCGACAAGTGGGCGATTTGGACAAATAGCTGTCCTTTTCTAGTTATTTTCCAATCCTTGTCTAACAAGTAAGCCTTATTCGGGAGGCAACTCAGCAAATCTCTTCTAGCTTTTCTGTAAAATATGCCTGATTTTCAATTAGCCTCTTTCCTGAGTATTTTTGGCCTCCAGAATATATAGATTTGTCTGAAAATCGGCAGAGCGGTAGGTATGGATGCACCATGAAGTGTTTTTGATGGGCGAGAAGAATTTGAGACTTCAAGTGATCGAAAACTGTAAAGGCAGCGACTCGTTATTGAGAATTCGAGAACCGCTGTACCAATTGCGGTTTTTTCTGCTTGGAAAATTCCACAAAAATGGTTTTCATCTACTCTGCAAGCAATCCTTGTCCAGGCCTAGGGCAAGCCTGACCTACTTCTTTTCAGTCCTAACTTGCAAGATTTTCGTGATTCATGCTTTGAACATGCCTTACCTAAGCCTTGCCCATGCCTAGCTTATGGTAAACCTTACCTAGACCTGGAATATGTAGATCTGAATCAGTCCCGATGTAATCCTTATCTAGTTCTGGTCAACACCGATTTGCCAAGGAGGGTCTACGCCAGTTTGTCTGCTAGTACGAAAGTCCAAAAAACCATCATCCTGATGAAAAAACTTCCTCATTCTGGTGCAAATCCTCCGCCAAGTTAATATCAAAGTCAGTGTCAATGCCAATTCTGCATCTATGAAAAGGAGAAAGCGACGCCTTCTCCTTCCATCTATTCTCCAACTTTTTCGGTGTGATGTGGTGTGGGAAAGGGGAAGAAAAAGAAGGATTCCTTCTCCTCCTTCTTCGCGCAATTCTTCTTCTTCTTCTCCCCCTCCCCTCCTTTTCCACATTTTCCCCCTCTCTTTCCATCTGTCATCTCCACACTCTTCTCTCCATTTCTCTCCGCCTCTCTTTCTCTCTCTGGGACCCAGCTCACAGAGCAAGTGAGCCAGACGTGTGCTTGCTCCCCCCTTTTCGCCAGTATACCCCCACTTTGAAGCAGCAAATCTTTTGCCTTTTGCTTTTCCTTTTGCTCTCCGGGCCGCCCATTTTTGGCCCCGACGTTTGTTTTTGTTGACTTTTTTGGTTTCGGAAATTCGGAATTGACTTTTTCGCGTTCAAACGGCACCGCTTTTCGATATTTTTAACTGGAAAATGTCAATTTTTGAAATTTTTGCTTTGATGACCAGTTTTGAAGCAAAATAATATTTGTTCCGTTTCTCATTCTCCCTTAACAATTAGTTTTCTATCCATTGCCGATAGGCTCACGATCAATTACCGCTTTCTACGGGTCAAATGTGCCTTCAATATGACCAGCGATCTTTCAAGAGAATACCAGTTTATTACCGTTTCTCTATAAATCCTTCTGTACTTTGAAACGTTGACAAGATAATTTTGTCCTTATTTGTGGATCCGATAAGCCTATGTACTGTTTCATAAGGGTTTCATATGAGTTGAGTGTTTCAGAACAGACAGTGAAAGATGTTTGACTTTATCTAATCCACTATCCACTAGCCTATCAACCTGTCAACCTTCAATGAGAATGACAATTCAATTCCTGTTTCAAATTTCCCGTATCAAAGTTTGAATTTTCTCCTTTTCCATTCTTCTCTTGGTAATTTTTAATTTTGAGAAAAAAGTTCCTGTTCTAATTGAACCGTTTTTTTAATTCAAATTTTCTAATTGTTAGACTGAAACCAATAAGACGTTTTTTCACAGTACAGTGTAAAAAACAGACCAATTTTCAATGTTCACTGTTTCAAAAATTGTTGATTTCATTTTCAAATCGCAGCGTTTTCGTTTAAAGTCAATTACAATTCGTTATTTTTTTTGTTTTTCAAGTTTTGTTGTTTATCTGATTGTTTTACTCCTCCATAACTTCTGATAATTGAGTTCAGTTGATTGTCGCAAAAACAAAAAATTATTCTCTTGTTTCACGTGAAACTCAAAATATCGAAAACCACTTGCAACTCTGATATAGAGTTTGTGGATTATTCCAAAAATTGAACTTTTCCATAATGTAAAAGAACAATTAGTAGTCTAGAAGTGTTCATGAAGGGTAGATTGTTGCTGTTTTGATTTTGAAAATGTTGTTTGATGTCTACCGAAAGTTGATACTGTCAGTACACCTTTCACCGTTAGAAACCATTGAACACCGCAAAGATCTATCCTGTAACATCTTTATAGCTACAATTGTACATTGGATTATGGTTTTTATCGTTTTATGCATTCACGTGGTTTCTATATGTTTGTAATCTTTTGTCAGTCTTTGCTTCATCCTCTTTGCATTTTGGGAACTATTCAGAGCATCTCACATGGTCATTTTGGTAAATGACCAGCTGACGGGCGTGATATTGACCAAATGAAGAGCGCGTTACTATTGACAAACCCTCCAATTACAAACTATTTCACATCTTTGTGTGGTTATTTTGCGGCACACAATCGGCTAACGGGCCGGTACGGTGTTCAAGCACGCCGTGACTAGACTAGGTGCCGCTCGCTGATCATTTTCCAGAATGTGGCTGCAGAATTCGCCATAAAATTCCAGAGAACGTGCTATCAACTCAATTCTGTTTCAGTTGAAACACAAACTGAATCTCTTTCCACACATTTAATTCCATTTTGAAGTCATTTTTGATTTCAAGTTTTCAGTTTGTTCATCATTCCTACATATATATATATCGGATTGACTGAAAGTTTCTTAATTCTCTATGTTTAGAAATTTGAGTCGCAATCAATCTATATTTTCCGTTTCACTCGAACCTTTAATTTCTTAAACTAACAATTATTTTTCACTAGAGTTTTATTTTATTGCGGTAAAGCTTAACGGTTTGAGCTCATTGGAGACCATGATCAAATATTGAACATTCCAATTATTTTCATGTTTTCAAACAAAATTTCGTTCTAGATCCAATTCCGAAAATTTCATGTTTCACTGATTGCTTGAATCCATTTTTTTTCACAATCAATTAGTTGATGATGAGCTAAACGCATATGCCTCTATTATGACTTGAAGCTTTACTTATTTTTCTTGCTTACAATTAGTGAAAAGTACCTCAAAATGCCTCCAATATGCCTATCCTATGTCTAGAAGTTCCGCTAACAACCCATATTTTTCCAATTCGCCTGTTCCCAGTATTTTCCGTTTCATAGCTTTCAAATATATTTCAAGATATCAGTTATCTTCAATAAAACCTCAGACATGCCTTGAATATGCCACCAAAATGTCCTTCTTTTTTTTCCCAGTTCTACCAGCTCAATTGTGGGATTCGCTTCCCCCAATAAGATTTATTTTCGGTTTCAAATACCTCCAAAAATGTTTGATAGCATTGTTGAATTCACTGTGACGGCAGAGAGCTGATTATTTCCAATATTCCTCCAATACGCCTATCTTCAAAATTGTCCGTTTCACAGTTCTCAAATATAGTTCTAGATATCGATACCTCCAATTCGACTTCACGCTTTGAGAATAATATGCCTTGAATATGCCTTCAAAATGCTCTGGTCCTTCTCTATCAATTCTACCCCGACGTTTCGCAACAACATGACGTTTTTATGGAGTTCGGGAGTTGCGAAACGTCGGGCTGTCACATCCTTCTTATAGCCGCGACATTTCGCAACCACGACGTTTCGCAACCATGAAATCTTGTAACTGGAATGTTTAGAATCCTCAAAATTTCATGATCTACGATATTTTGTTACTACGACGTTTCGCAACCAAGACATCTTGTAACTATTGGATGTGAAACGACAAAATTTCATGAAGTGTTACAATTTTCTGAACTACGACGTTTCGCAACCACAAAATCTCTTACTTGCGACATTTCGAATCCTCAAAATTTCACGAACTACGATATTTTGCTAGTACGACGTTTCGCAACCATAGAATCTTGTAACTATTGGATGTGAAACGAGGACTTTTCATGAACTACCAAATTTTTCTGAACTACGACGTTTCGCAACCACCTAGCTCCAACTGAACTCACAATCATTCCAACATCAGAAACATGTCCTTCTCCCCCCTCCCCATGTCCCAAACCCTTTGCCTGCCTCAAAATCAAAACCCTTTCCGAAATGTTGCCATCCATCCTCTCGTCCCTTTCGCAACCGTCCGTCCGTCAATCATCCATCTCTGCGTCTCTCACCCCTCCATACTCTCTAGACGGTGTTCAACTAATCCATGGTATTTGCCGGCTTGTTTCAGTGTTTCTGGTTGATTTTAGTGCAATCTTCATGCAAGAAGAGGCAGAAAGGCCAGGAAGGCAAATGCATTGAGCCATATGAAAAATTGCGTGAAAATCTGTGAAAAATCCAATGAAATTTCGCTGACTGGCTGGCAAAGAGCATTTTTTGACGGATGACATTTGGCGCCTCGTCTTCCCCCTTCTCCCCCTCCTCTTCCACTTCTCATCGCTCCTCGGCTCTCCTGGAGCCCGCCAATTAATCACTGGAGCACCCAGAGAGCGTAACATGGTGCAGAGAGTGTGTCTGGGTGTGTGTTGATGAAACTCTTTTTATTGTTCTCTCTCTCTCTCTTTTTCTCGACGGAATGTGTGCATGTGGCAGAGCATCGCATCGCATCGGCATCAGGAGAAACCAGAAGAAGAAGAAGGAGAAGAAGGAGGAGGAGGAGAGAAAAGATTTTTTAGTTGGGAAGAGGAGGGAGGGGGAGACATTCCCTCTCTATCCCAGAGTTTCTTTTTCCGCTTCTTCTACTCGTTTCGTTTCGTTTTGCTTTGCTTCGTTTCAATTTGTTCTCTTGTATTGCGTTGTGTCGTGTTGGCAATAATATGGTATAGGTGTAGACGGATACCTTCTGACTGTAAAATTGACTTCATTAAAAACTCACAACCTGTTGGAAGAATTTTAATAACCGAAAAATTATTTTTTTTTCAAACCTCGACTATTTCAAAACTTCCATCATTTTCCCGGTTTCAACGACCCATTCAATATAATTTTTTTTCGTCATTTTTCATTAATCGTTGCTTTTGAATTGAAGGTATTAGAGAAAACAGTAATCAATGAAGATGTACGTGGTTTGACCCAATTAAATTTCCAAATTGAGAAAATATCTTGAACCTGGCACATTTCTAGAGTTTCGGCCCTAGGGTAACATGTAATTTGGCTTATATTCTTTTAACCGTGAAAGATATCAAAAAACCGTTAACTAAGGAATTGTAGCCCCTAATATTTGGGGTATTTTTGTAACTGACCATTTTTGATATTTTGCATGGTTAAAGAGATATAGGACACAATAGGTGCATACTTTCATGACCGGCACATACACACTGTGATCGATGAGCCCACCAATGAGCCCGAATCAAATTTCAGCAGAATTTTTCAAATTAAGACTTGAGATTTGAGGAGCTTAGCATAGATTCTGTCATGTTTTAGAAAAAACTAATATCTTGACGTTTTGAGTTGCGAAACGTTACAGTTGCGAAACGTCGCCGCTCCACCTTAAATATGCCTTGAACATGCCCTTGCTAAACGGAAAATGACCTTCCAGTCATCGCCGGCCGGTCTTCCGGGAGTTGAAACTTTTGATTCTCTAACAATTGTGAGCGATTACAGTCCGTTGTTATGCGCCTTAAAAAGTCATACAGTTGGTTTTCAACGAAACTTTTCCAATTTCCGGCTTACTGTTTAAAGGCGCATAACAACTTGGACATAACAAAAAACTTCCGTTTCAAATGCGATCCGAAAGGGTTTAACGTTTCACTTCAACAGTCAATAAATGCACTTTATGCTTAGATGTGAGAAACGTTACAGTTGTGAAACGTCGCGGCTCCACTTTCAAGTTGACTAAAAATCTCATCCTCTCACCTTGAATATGCCTTTACTATGCCCTCACCTTGTCTAAACGAAAAATGACCTTTCAGCTGATCGTCCGGAAGTTGAAACTTGTCCTTGTCCCGTACCATATCGTCTTTCACTCATTCCCCCTCCTCCTCCCCCAAAAACCTTTGCACAGCTTGCAACCCAACCCGTCTCCCATTCCGACCCCGACTCATATCTCTTCACTTCTTCCCCCCTTCCCCCCTCCATTTCCTCGTCAAACTCCTCATGTTCTTGTATCAAACTCCTCAAATCTAATCCCGTTCCCCCATCATTTTCTCCCGCTTTTTTCCCCTTTTTCCCATCGAAACGTGCAGTGCCATGCCGCCCGAAACGAAACGGACAAAAAATGTCAATTTGGGTTGGGGATTTCGATTTCCCTGGAGAAAACCGATGAGAATTCGGAATTCGGCCCGAGCCCAATTCCCCGACTTTTTCGCTTCTCCAAGACAATCCGCCGTCGTTCCAATTGGATTTTTTGTTCAAATTTGAGGGAAAGGAGGTCCCTTGAGCCAGAAAAGGGTCACATTAGAGCTCCAGTCCATCTTTATTTTCAATTTGACAGAGTGATTTTGAATGGATTAGGATGGAGGGGGTGGGAGGAGCTTGGGGAGGATGGGAAGAGGTTTGGAGGGTTGGGTACTAGAATAACTGGAATTGTGTCTTTATTGAATCATATTTGAAAAAAAAGACGTTAAAAAACCAAGAAACCCTTCATAAATAATAAAATTTTTTCGATGTAGATGTTACGCTAGATCCGTAATTGTATATAGAATGAAATTTAGAAAACCACTGTTTCAAAGTCACCTTTTCATGTTTTTTTCAAAGTTATTTTGAACAATGCCATTATTACACCAGCCTGAACGTGCGGCTGCGCCGCATCAGGCTGGGGTGTCTTTTTTCTGAAAATGTTCGATTTCCGCGTGACTACCATTTGATTTTTACGTGACCGGGTCAAATGCGCACAGAAAACATACGGAAAAACGGACATACGGAAAAACGGAAATCCGGACAGAATTAGAAAGTTATTATATAAGAATGATCCCCTTTTTTAAACAATGTTCCACCTATTACGCTTTCCTTGTTTAGCAAATTTACTGGGCATCCAGGAATGCCTTAGGTAACTGTTATTTTGCTGCGTATCTCAGACTATATAATATGTATTGAAAAACTGTCAATTACAAAATTACGCAAAATATGAATCCCTAAATGTGTTTAGTCGACCGTTTTTTGATATATTTTACGGTTATTGAGAAAAGGTAGTTTTCTCGTTAACCGGCCGGAGGAATTTCGTTTTTTCTCTTTCTCACAGTTGAATTTTTATTATAAAACTCGGTTAGAGTGCTTACCAGCGTTTTCTAGATATCTTCCGTTTCAAAATTCCGTTAAAACAGTTAGCAAAAAACTTTAGGTAATCGATCTGCGGTAGGGCGAAAAATCTGAAATTATATTATTTTTTCATGTAAATTCGAGAAAAACCTCCGTTTCAAGGTCACCTTTTCATGTTCTTCAATAGTTATACAGTGATTTCGTCCTTTTTTTTCACAAACAATACTCCACCTATTCCGCGTGCCTTGCTAAACAAAGATAACATGGTACTCACAATCAGGTCGAAAATGTTGGTTTTCCAAAGAAAAACCTCCGTTTCTCGTTGTCCTTTTCATATTTTTTCTGAAAATAACTTCAATAAACTTACATTCTAATGAATTTGTATTCACCAAGTTCCCAGATCTCCAAATTGCTCATTCCGGGGTCCCAATCACCTCTCCACCATATATATAATTGTAAGTCCTGCAAGAATGGACTGGAGACTGGCCAGAATCCACTTGCTCTGCTTCTCCCCTGCCCATTCCACCTTCCGTTTCCAATCCCATCCTAGCCAATCTGTCCCTTCCCCCCCACCTCATTCCCCCAACAACTACTTCCCATTCCCATCTTCTCATCTCATCTCCCATCCCATTTCATTGCCAATCGGCTCATGACCTCAACTTGATTGATCGCTTTCTCACCTCATCTCGCCTCTTTTTCTCTCTTTTTCTCCACAATGAATGAATCCGTTTCGCCTCAAAATATCAATCAAAAGTCATTGGAAAATCGGCGGAGGAAACGGGTGAAAAGAGGGAGGCAAGGAGCCAAATGTCATTGGCTCCTGAACCCCCCGGTGGAAGATGAAGAAGAAGGGGGGACACTAATTGGTTTCTTTTCACCCCCCTTCCGCCTCAAAATTTGCCGAAAATCGTTCATAATTGATGTGAATTCGCTGTTTTTTAGCGCAAAATTGCTCAGAATCGTTCATTTTTGCCGTTTTTAGCTCAATTTTCATAAAAATCGTCTGGAAAATCTTAATTTTGGAGGAAATCGCGATGGTAGACATATTGGAGGCATATTAGAGGCATATCTCTGATTTTGGCGATTTTATGCATAATTTTGGTTTTTTCTTCAGTAATTTTTGGTTTAGGAGTTAGGCATATTTGAGGCATATATGATTTCCAACTAATATTATCACTATTTTCTCAAATTTTTACCCGAAAAAACACGGTTTCAAACCTAAGCCATATGGGAGACATATTGGAGACATATCGGAGGCATATTAGAGGCATATCTCTGATTTTGGCTGTTTTTAGATTAATTTTCGTTTTTTTCTTCAGTAATTTTTGGTTCAGGAGCTAGGCATATTGAAGGCATATCAGAGGCATATCTGATTTTCAGCTGTTTATCAAAATTTTCTAAGATTTTCATAAATTTTGACTGTTTCAGGTCCTAGACATATTTAGGACATATTTGAGACATATTCGATTCGTTACCAAAACTTACCAAAACCATACTGTAAAATGCCGTTTTTGTTCTGATTTTGAAGGCATTTTGGACCCATTTTCCAGGCATACGCAATTTCTCTTTTCTTTTCAAATTGAACACTTATTTACAGCAGTTTGCTTTGTAGGCATATCGGGGGCATACCTTCCGTTCTAGTCATTCTAATTTCTACTGCAATTTTTTTTAAAGTTTTTTGGAACATACATACGTATATCCAAGACATAATTAACCCATTTTGGAGACATTTTTATTGCCATCAAAAAAGTTACATAGTAATTTGTCAGGTTTTTCACATTCCTTTCAATTTTCGGTGAAACTGCAGATTTTTTGGATATTTTGAACCTACGACATTTTGAAACCGTTGGAACTAGAGTCGATTGGCGGATAATAAACGGTTTCGAAATATCGCGGAATTTTTCCAACTAATATCGCTCCTTCTCCGGCTCAATTTTCATGATTTTTGTGAAACACTATCCAAATTTTTCAATATTTTTTCTCCATTCCTTTTTTCTCATAGCAACTGTTCTGTTCTTATTCTTTCTGCTCACATCTTTACAATTAATTCATTTTTTTTTCAGATGAGAAGATAGTCGATTCAATAGGTGTCACTATTGCGAACGAACTCTGATTTTGGTGTAGAGAACCGAGAAAGAGAGAGAAAGAGAGACTTCCACTTCATGATTGCTTGCCGCCGGTCTGAAGGTTTGTGATTAGGTGGAATCTGTTCAGGGGGTTGCCACAAATTGTCTAGTCATTGAAAAATAACCATCGTGCAGAATTATTTGATTCGTGGCAAGACCCGGTTTAAAGTTTTTAGTGAAACTGTTAACTTGTGAAACTGTGAAAGTGACTTTTTTTTACGAAGATTGGAATTTTGAAAAACGGACTTTAAAGATTGGGAGAGCATCTTTGAATTAGTACTTTTTTTTCAAAACCAGCTAAATATCATTTTGAGACACTGTCCCACTATGTCAAAGCGTGCCATTTTCACTAAATTTTCTCAAATTTTTCGTAAATTTCGCAATGAATTTGATACATCCAAAAATTCAAAATAATGTTTGGCAGGTTTTGAAAACAGAAATGTACTAATATAAGGATGCTCTTTCTATCTGTGTAGTCCGTTTTTCAAAATTCAAACTTTTGTTAAAAAAGATTTACTTGTCAGTTCTAGTATCCCAGATATGTAGTAACCAATAATAAGATTTGTTTAACCACTATGCTCCGAGAAATGGCGATTTCGAAACGGCGACATTTCGAAACTATTGAAAGCTAGATTTGAATAAGATCCCAATGTTTCGCAACTCGATTTTCTTTTTCAAAATGCCCTCTCAATTTTCAAATCCTCATATCTACCAAAAAAATCATTGTTGAGACGTTTTGAGTTGCGAAACGTCGCATTGCAAAATATCGGGGTGCCAGTTGGTTATAATATGAACTTTTACGAATTTGTGTACACATTGTTCCGTGTTCTCCAGCAAAATCAATACGTCGGATTAAATTGTTCACCTTGATCAATTTATGGGTTGTAGTTGCAAAAGTATTGAAATTTCTAGCTATAAAAGGTTATAGGTTCAGGGAGTTGATATTTAGAGTATCGGAATATCTAAAAACGACTGAAACTAGCCATTTCGACACCACGACGTTTCGAAACCGTGACAATGGCTAAATAGAGCCAGAAACAAGGTTGCGGTGGACAATTTTATCAGAAACAGGGCTACGTGATTTGGCTGTTAGCACTGAAAACTTCTTGAATCTGCCCATTCTTCTGTTCTAGTTGAAACGGTTGAAAAATTTTAAATTTTTAAAGCTTCTAGGTTCAGGAAATTGATATTTAGGTCACTAGAGTATTGTGAAATCTAAAAATGACTAACTAAAATTAGCCATTTCAACACCACGACGTTTTGAAACCGTTGTAACAACCAGAGCCGAAAATGTGGTCGAGTTGAAAAATATTATCAGAACTGTAATATCTATTTTATTGAAAATTCTTTAAAACTGCATACTCTTCTGTTCTAGTTGAAACGGTTGCAAAATATCGGAGTTTCAAAATGTCGTACTTTCAAAAAGTTCTGTTCTCCTTGATTTCTCGAATCATTTCCACGTTTCTCATAATTTTCTTGCAGGTCAATGGGTGTTTTTGTGCGTCTCGACACCATCAAACTCATCACGAATCATCGACGATCAATGGGACAGCGGCAAGCAAAGCAACACATGCAGGTGGGGGCAAAATCAATAAAAAGATTAGCAGGCATATTGAGCATATTGAGCCCATATTTTACTCATAATGACTGCTTTAAAAATAGAATTGAAAAAAACGAAAAAAAAAACAAAACATTTGCGGTTTCAGAGAAAATTGAACATTTTTGATATTTTTTCATTTAGGTTCACACAATAATGGTAATTTTGAACCCATATCCTACCCATAATCAGTCCATATTAATAGCTAGACAAATCTGCCCTAAAATTCCATAAATTGATTTCAGGCTGGCGTCAAACTCTATCACCAACGGCATTACGCGCAGGCAATCAACAAATGGAGACAGTCGCTGAATCGGTTGAAGTAAGTCGGCTTATATCTCAGGAACGGTAAGAGGTATTGAAAAATGGTCAACTACGAAAATATGCAAAATATGGAGGGCTACAAGTTTGTAGTTTACGGTTTTTTGATATCTCTTATGCTTAGTGAGAAAATTTATGTTACCCACAAAGACATTTTGTCAAGAGGCTCTAGGTACCATGTATTTTAACATTTATCTCAGTAACCGTAACAGATATCAAAAAAACTGTTAACCACACAATTGTAGCTCTTGATATTTTCCGTATTTTTGTAATCGATAATTTTCTGATATCTCTCACCGTTACTGAGGTACGCAGCGAAATAAATGCATACCCTGACCACCCCTTACTCCAATCACTTTCCATTAGCAGTACCATCTTCCAGCAATGCAGAGGATCGTTTCATCACTCTCGGCTACCTGGCTCAAGCCCTTTGCGATCAGGGAGAGTACGAGGGAATGTTATCATACGCCTTATCACAAATGCAACTGGCCACCGATCAGAACGATTCGGCGATGAAGTGCGAGGCGTTTCTGAACTTGGCAAAGGCATATGAGCGGTTGGCGGATTTCACGAAGGCGCTACAATATGGAAAAGCGTCTTTGGAGCATCCGTCTATGGATCCGAGGACACCCGGATACGCCCATCTTAGTGAGTTTCAGCGCGCTTTTCATTGCCCTCTAGGCCTCTGCTGCCGTGTTCGGCGCTGGCGCAGTGGGTTACAGCGATACTCAGGTGTTGGGCGGGGATCCCCGCGGGGCAAAATCGGCCGGCGGCAGCGGCATGAGGATCCCCGCGGGGACACTTTTCTGTGGGGATCCCCGTGGGGCATGCCCCGCGGGGATCCCCGTTTCTTGCAGTGCGCCGCTGGCACCTCGAAGCTCTACGACTGTAGTTGCATTTAGACTTCGAAAGAAATAGACAAGCTACCAGAAAGGGGTTTGATGAAAGATTTTTAAGTTGATATGAGTTCTAGAAGTTAGCACTTGAACACGTTTTGCGAGTTTCTTTTAGGAGATAAGAGCATTCTTGAACGAAAAAAAATGTTTTGAGAGGAGAGTGGTTTTTCTTTCTTTTTTTTTTACTTTCCCACACAGTGTAAAGAGAGATCTCAAGAGAAACTTTGCAGCACATTATTCTGAACGTCTCCATAATATATTCTCCCCATTTTCATTTAGGAAGACACTTTATCGCTGAACAGGAACTACTCGGGCAGCCACGACCTACAGTGCCACTCCCTCTGCTTCCTCTCTGCCTTTCGGAAGAGGAAACTCATCAGAATCTTGACATGCGTGTTTCTCAACACTTTGAGAACATATTCTCGCAATACCAACCAAGAGAGACACCTCCTCTCCGACTTCCAGCTGCTCCAACTGTCGCCCCTTGCTGCGCTACTTCCCCGGTTTCCTCTCCTTCATCCAGAAGAGGGGAACGCATCAGAATCTTGGCTTATCGGAGAGAAACTTTGCGGACGATATTCTGAACGTCTCCAGAACATATTCTCTCCATTTCCACTTTAAGGGATACTTTCCCGCTGAACAGGAACTACTCGGGCAGTCACCATCTACAGTGCCGCTCCCTCTGCTCCCTCTCGGTCTTTCCGAAAAGAGACTCATAAGAATATTGAGGGGAAATGAGGGGAAACTTGATAGACGTGTTTCTCAACACTTTGAAAACATATTCTCGCAATACCAACCAAGAGAGACACCTCCTCTCCGAATTCCAGCGGCTCCAACAGTCGCCCCTTGCTGCACTGCTTCCCCGGTTTCCTCTCCTTCATCCAGAAGAGGGGAACGCATCAGAATCTTGGCGTATCGGAGAGAAACTTTGCGGACGATATTCTGAACGTCTCCAGAACATATTCTCTCCATTTCCACTTTAAGGGATACTTTCCCGCTGAACTGGACCTACTCAGACACGCCCCACTTGTTACGTTCCGGAACTGCTCTGATTTATATACTCTCAGCACGGAAACTTGACAGATGTGTTTGTAAACACATCCTAACCGCTTATTTGTTTCATATAAACTGAAGAGAGCACGTAGCAACCAGGAAATCTCCTGTTG
>LR573296.1:266-12345 GCA_900536345.3 Caenorhabditis sp. 39 LS-2015 | reverse complement strand
GTCGCTCGATTTGACTTCAGAATCGGATTCTACGCAAAATTTCCGACCGATTTCCTTTAAAAAACAAAAAATCCGTTCCAGCGAACATTGTTTTTTTTTCGATTTTTTCCATGGTCTTGCTTGATTTTTGCATCAAAAAACGCAAATTTGAGCGCCAGCAACGCGGCCGCAGAGCGATGGCGCGCAGCAGGTTCATGAAGGGAAACGAGCGAGCGGCCGCGCCCGCAGGTTTGGCAAAGTGGTAGAGCGCGCGTTGCTCAGATGGACGGTGCTGGTTCGAAACCTTTTGTCCGTTTTTCTTTTTTTTTTCTTTGAAAACAAACATTAGGACTTCTGAAATCATCAAATTCCATAGAAAAACCTGTTTCATAGGTTTTTTGAGTTCAGCGGTCAATCTAATCAATTCTTGAAAAACCGCGCCGCGCCCTTGCAACAGAGGCCACGCCCCCTCCTCGGCAGAAAATCAGTGCAAAAAAGGCGCGCAGGAAAAGAGCTGTAACTCCGGAAATACTGAAAATTTTTGGAAGATTTTTTGGGAATGGACTTCGATAAACGTATAGAACGAATTCCTGTCAAAAGTTTTGCAAAAATCGGGGTTTTGAGAAACTCATTGCGGTGCCTAGATATATTGGCGTTAACGTAACATGATGCATAGCTTCGTCAGACAAGAAAACAGAAAGCTAGTTGAAACCGCACAGTGTATATCTCAACAACCATAACAGCTATCAAAAAGTAGTTAATTGCAAAAATACGCAAAATATCAAGGTCTACAACTTTGTAGTTGACCACTTTTCAATGTCTCCTACCGTTACAAAGATACACGCGTTTCAAGACCCAAACTTTCCAAGTTCTCACGAATCGCACACTTTCCCGTTACGTAACACTTTGAAGCCTATGGCAAATGGCAAATTAGATATCCATGTGACATCTGGGAGATGAAAGACAATGATAAGGGTGATAACGATATGATACGATCAATTGGAAGTTGATGGTTGGGAGAGGGAGGGACTGGAAATGGGAAGGGAAGCGGCGGGGGGAAAACAGCTGGAAAGGGCTAGAAAGGGACCTGTTTTGGGGGAATTTTCAGGTGAATTGGGGGAATGGAAATGGAAATGAAAAAGGAAAGGTTGAAGAAAAGGAGTCAAAGGGAAGGTGGAAAACAACAAAAACAAGTGGAGAAGAAAGAAAATGGGAAAAAGGGAAAAAATGGGAGCGGCCGACAAAAAACGGGACATGAAGGGCTTTCAAGGGTTACTAGTCATCCTAGGCATCTTACTAGGCTTACTAGCCTGACTAGGCTTAGGTTTACTAGATTTACTAGCTTTTCTAGGTTCCTCAGGCTTCCTAGTCGTCCTAGGCCTCTAGGTTTACTATCCTAACTAGGTTTTCAAGGCTCTTCAAACCTTCTAGATTGCTTATTACGCTTACTAGCCTTCCTAGCTGTCCTAAGCTTCCAGTCTTACTATCCTATCAAGATTTTTAAGGTTTGCTAGCCTAACTAGGTATCCTAGTCTCCCCAGACTTTCTAAGCTTCCTACTAAGCTTAGGCTTACTAGATTTACTAGCTTTTCTAGGTTCCTCAAGCTTCCCAGACTTCCTAGACCATCTATCCTTCTTACTAAGCTAGGTGCTAGGTTTACTAGTCGTCCTAGTTATCCTAGACTTCTTATTAACCTTACTAGTTTAGCTAGGCGTAGGGTTAATAGGTTTGCAATGTTTTACTGAGTTTACAAGCTGTCCTAATCTCCCCAGCCTTTATAACCGTCCTAGGTATCTTACTAAGCTTACTAGCCTACCTAGGCTTACAGGCTCAGTAGGTTTACTAGCTCTCCTAGTCTCTTCAGGTTTTCTAACCGCTCTAACTAAGATTGAGATTCTAGGCTTACTATCCTAACTAGGTTTTCAAGGGTTACTCGCTTAACTAGCCTTCCTAACTAGCTGCCGACGGGACTTCCTGGGTTTCCAACGGTTACTAGCCGTCCTAGGCTCAGGTTTAGTAAGCTTCCTAAGCTAACTGCTCTTTACTAGCTTTCCTAGCGTTCCTAGTCTCCTCAAGCTTCCTACTCCCCTACTAACATATCCTTGTCGTTCGAAACCTGAACACACTTCTATTCACATATGCGTATTATTATACCGGTGCTTTGCTTCGACCAATACACTGACTGACTGACCAATAGGAGGCAATAAATAGACAGGGAGAGTGTCAATTCTTCGCAGACAAGGTGTCTCTCTGTCTTCAGGAGACACGGCACGCACGCCGACGGGTGTCCAGTTAACAACTTTCGTTACACTAAAAGCCTGTTTGGAACAAGCCAACGATGGCATTTGGCATTGACTGAGTGTTGCGGGGGAGGAGAAAGGAGATGATGGGGATGGCGCAACCGATATTATTTTTGTGGTTGCAAGTGATAGCGTTGCCTACGATTTTTGAAGATGGGGGCTGAAGGAATGGGTAAGGCAACGGGTAGGCAAGGACTGGTGACTAGCCGTTGGTTAAGTCTCATGTTAGGAAGCCAAGGTTTAAGCAACGGTTAGACACGACTTATGCAAGGTCTAGACAAGGAATACATAGGCAACAGATAGCCAAGGCTTATGTAACAGTTGGACAAGGTTTAGGCAACCGCTAAACAACAGGCTAGGCAACGACTAGGTAACGGCTAGACAAGGATTAGGTAACGGCTGGGTCAGGGGTAGGCAACAATTAACAATAAACAAAAATGTGGGTAACGGCTGAGCAACGCTTGAACAACTGCTAGGCAAGGACTAGGTAACGGTTAGGATAGGCTTCGAAACGGATTAGGCAAGGTTCATGCACAGACTAGATCGAGGCTTAGGTAATGGTTGTGCAAGATTCAAAAAACTGTTAGGCAAGGGTTTAGGCAACGGTTAGACAAGGACTAGGTAACGGCGGCTGGACAAGGCTTAAGAAGCGGCTGGGTCAGGTATGCAACGATTAGGCTAGGTTACGGGTAGCCTAGGTTTAGGCAACAGCGAAATTCAAAAAACGGTAGGTCAAGGTTTAGGCAACGGCTAGACCAGGACTTATAAGCTTCAAGCTTCAAAGGCTGACTAGCACACCTCAAAACTCACTAAAATTCCGCCAAAATCCTTCCCCAAGATCGCCCAAAGGTGTCAAACCGTACAACCAGTCTGCCCTAGGACAGATTTCCTTCCTTCCGACTCTGTCTCCAGAATCCAGTCCTTCTCCCTCCTTTCCGGGTACTCCTACTTCTGCCGCTTCTTCGAACCTTTGCAATTTCAATAGTCTTCCCGACGGCGTCCAATTAGACGGGGGACATCCACCTCCTCTGTCTCTTTTTCTTCATGTCTGTTGCGCAAGGAGGAACCCCGGCATTACGCAAGTCTGTATACGAAACGGGATTCGTCTTCTTCGTCTTCTTCGGGTCCAAAAAGGCCGCGACAGGTGTTGGAGAGAGAATGCAAAATGGACAATCAACGAGTAACAGGATCTTCAAAGTGTTGATTTGAAGAAGGACAGATTGGCTTCTTCTGATTCTGTTTGTATACATACCTAAGTGGGTTTTGTTTCGATCCGTTTCGATGCGATTCGATTCGATAAGATTCGTTTTTTATTCCGTTTTTTGAAAGGAAAGAACAGCAAGCGACAGAAACGGGTTGATTGATAGGATAAGTGCCTAGGGGTTTGGAAAATGGGGATGTCGTTAGGTTTAGGGGTTGTCAATGGGTACTGAGAGTATTCGGCTTGTTTAGATTCGAGGATCATAATGACTTAGGGATTACCAAATTGTAAGGGGTTAGCCAGGTTTCCAGGGTGTTTCATAAATACTGTAACAAAACTTTTTGTTGGATGTTTTTGTGATTGGCTTATTTTGTCTTGCGGTAAACTCAGCAAAAAGTTATTCTTTCTGAAAACGAAAATTGCAAAAATGAAGGATTAAATAGCATTTATTAAATAAAGAAAAAAATCATGTCAATGTGGACTAGATGTAAATACATTTAAGGAAAAATAAACTGAATTTAAATTAGATTTAAATTTAAGTAAAATAAACAAGAAATTGATAGAAAAATTAGGAAAAGAGCTAGTTAGTTTTGGTTATATTTGGACGATCGGCTAGGTAAAATTTGAAAAAAATTAAAAAAAAAATTTGAAATAATTTTCAAAAAAAATTTCGAAAATTTCGAAAAAATTTCCGAAAAATTTCAGAACAATCCGAAAAATTCTAAAAAAATTTAGAAAAATTCCAAAAAATTTCAAAAAAATTTCAAAAAAATTCAAAAAATTCAGAAAAATTCGAAAAAAGTTCAGAGAAATTCCGAAAAAATTTCGAAAAAATTTCAAAAAAGTTCGAAAAAAAACAAATTTTTAATTTTTCAAAATTATTTGAATTTTTTTTGAAAACTTTTTGAATTTTTTTTGAATTTTTTCAAAAATTGTTCAAAATTATCTGAATTTCTTGGATTTTTCTAATTTTTTTTTTAAATTTTTCTGAATTTTTTTTTGAATATTTTTCCAATTTCTGTGAAATTTTTGAAAATTTTTCCAAATTATTTGAATTTTTTCAAATTCTTTTTCCAAAAAAAACTATATCAAATCAAATCAGAAAACCGGCAAAGTCTCTCCGCGTCTTCTGAAGACACCACGGACGACTCATCGGCTCGTTCGTCCTCCGCCTCGTAGTTGCTACTTCCACTGCTCTCCGCCATAATCCTTGGCGGCAGCCAAATCTTTTTCCGTCGCGGCACCATGTTCTTCTCCGTCCGCACCTCAATCTCAAAGTTGCTGATGACGTGGCATCCGGAATTGTGTCTCAGACACGAATCGGCCGACTCTTTGTCCACAAAGACCACGTATCCGTCGCCGGATTCCTTGTCTTTCAGCAGTTCCACTTGTTCCAGAATTCCAAACGTTTCAAAGTAGATTCTCAGCGAGTCGACCGAATGCACGTGTTCTTGGATGCCCGTCAGGTAGATTTTGCAGCCGGAGGGGTAGTTTTTGTCGGCAAGTGGGGGAATGATCAACGATGACATCTGCTCGCGGGGGATGGCTCGTTTGGAATCGATCTGGAACAAGAAAATTATTTAAAGAATTTAAAACATTTGAAGTTTTCTTGAAACAATTTGAGTGTATGTTTACAGCTAAAAACCACTTTAACAACAAAAAAAACGGAAAACTTTATTTTTTTGAGCTACTTGTAAATCGACACGTTCGCTGCTCTGTATTTTGCCCTATATCTCAGTAACAGTAAAAGATATCAGAAACCCGTCAACTACAAAGTTGTAGCCCTTAAAATTTTGCACATTTTTGCAGTTGACAGTTTTATAATATCTTTCACCGTTATTAAGATATACAGCGAGCAAATGTAACATGGTGCATCAACTGGAAAATGTTGCAAATTTGAAAATTAATATCGAATTTTTTGGATTGATTCTAACTCAAAAACGATAAGAGATATCAAAAAATTGTCAACTACAAAATTGTAGCCCTTGTAATTCTGCGCATTTTTGTAGTTGACTGTTTTTCAATATCTCCTATCGTTTTTGAGATATGTGCTATCTAAAAACACACTACACATTATCACTCCTTCCTAGAAAACTCAATGGGTCTCGTAGCGATTTTAGATCCGTCAAGACCCAAATTGTGTTCAGACCCACCATCTTTCCGCCCAAAAAATGCGGTTTGTTCTTCAGCGCCGTCTCCACACTGAAAATCGAGGCGAACGTGACGAATCCGAATCCTCTCGAGTGTTTCGTCGACGGACATCGCATCACCACCGCGTCCATCACTGCTCCCCATTGCGAAAAGTAGGCGCCGAGCTGGAAAATTCAAATTTTTGAAAAATCGATAGTTTCAAGACCCAAAAACTACCTCTTCATCAGTAGTATCATGATTCAGTCCTCCAATAAACAGCTTTCTCAGCTGCAACGGACTGCTGTCAGCGTGTGCCGGGTTGACGGGTCCCGCGGTCATTAGGCGGAGTCTGTGGATCACCTGAAAATGGTTTTTGAAAAAAAAATGAACGAAAATTGAGAAAAACCAAAAAAACTAACCAAATGAGCTGGCGGCAAGTTGAAAAGTGGGTAGATGTCCATTTCGATCGATAGTGAACTGATAATTGAGTAAATTTACAAAATTTACAGAAAAATCCAAGAAATACAGGCGGTTTACAGGAGGAAAATGACAGTGAAATGGAGAAGAGAAATGGGGGCGATAGATCGATAAAAATTCGAAAAAGATGGGTTAGAAGAGCGAGAGACAATGACAATTAGAGGTAGATCAATAAAAAATATAGGTCTAGGCGCTTCCCAGGAGCACAATTTTTACCGATATATCGTGTTTCGCGCCGAGGTAGCCCGGGGAAGAGTTTGTTGGAAAGCTAGGCCACCGTGCGAAACCTAGGCCAGCTGGTGTAGATTTTACAGCACAGCAAATTTCACCGATTTTTCTCGTTTTTTTGTCAAAATTTTGTTATTTTTTCTTTGAACTATTTTTCCCACAATAAAATTGAATATCTGGTTTAGAAAGCAGAATTTTCGTTGATTTCCCATTTTTTTCAGGTTTTTTCGAGTTTTCGAGACAAAAATCTGATTTTCTCAAATTTCCTCCGATTTTTCATTGAATTTTGTTTTTTCCCGAGGTTTTTATCACCTAATACCTTGTAAATGTTGTTTTCCCATGAGTTTTCGTTGATTCCGAGAGAAAATTTACCAGTTTTCACAGAGAAATAGATTTTTCGAAATTTGTAGCGGAATTGGAGAAAATTAACAATTTCCTTCAATTTCAACTGTTTTCCCGATGGAACAGATGTACTTTCAGATTAAAACGGGGCAAAAAGAAAAAAATCGGAAAAAAAACCGGCAAAATTTGCGAAAACACGATTTTTGACTGGGAAACTCGCCCAAAAAAGCGATTTCAACCAGATTTTTTCATTTCATTCTGCAAAAAATTAAGAAAAGAACGGAACCCTCAAAAACCCCCTCAAAACCAGAAAAACCAAAAAAAAAACATAAACCATCCCACGGAGTTCCGGGGAGTGCGTCGCCGACAATCGCGCTTGCCGGCACTCAGTGCATTTTTTTGTTGTCTGACTGCGTACTTTCTCTGCCGCTCTCTGGTCGCCGGCGAGTTATTTCGGCATCTCTCGCGCTGCTGCGGGCCGAGAGATTTCAATAATGCATTCGAATGGGAGAGGCGCAGACGAAAAAGATTAACCATTGACCAAGCGAGCGCGATTGTCGGCGACGCACTCCCCGGAACTCCGTGCCATCCCCCTGAAAACAAAAAAAAATCATCCGCAGTCAGCAGGATTCGAACCTACGCGGGCAGAGCCCAATTGATTTCTAGTCAATCTCCTTAACCACTCGGACATGACTGCACGAGTGTCGGCCGGCGCGGAGGGCAATGATAAGAGCGCGGGGAGCGGAGGGTTTTATGAAAATTTTATGAAAAAAATATAGATTTTCAATTTTTTTTGCTTCAAAACGTCAACGTGACCCTCACTTGACCAAGTTCCCTTAACCTTGCCACGTCATCGATCGATAAGATCAAAATCAGAGTCAAAGTGAAAAAGGAAGTTCAACTTCAAATTCATTGTCGGCAGTGGCTCTTCTACCATCACTTCTCTGCCTCAAAATCAGATAATGATAGGTTCCAATTGCCAATTATGGTAAAGCTGATACTATGCTGTGTTGTTTTCTGCAGTAATCTACATAAGCAGGTGAGTCAAAATTTTCCGAATTTTCGCATTTTTATATTGATTTTTTGCAGGATGAAAGTCGTAGACTAGCAACCTTTGACTTCTGGTAGATTTTTGAATTCAATCAATGCAATTCGATGTATCCTTTATCTTTGATTTTAATAAATTATTATTAACTCGAAATGATGGTTTTCTTTTATGTTGACACGTGGCAATATAGCCTGAAGTTTGGATTGAATTATCGATTGATTTTATCCACTTGGCAAGGTCAAATGGCCTTATCCTGGGAAAGCAAAACAAGACGGCTATAATTAATTTGAGTTTTTTTCATTCCTTTTTACTCAGCATTCCCTGTTCTCACCCCATTAACCTGTCACTTTGATTGACACCTGTCACGGTGTGTCTCAAACATCAAGAGACAAAGAACCCGACCCATCTGCCATCTTTGAATAACAGTGTTGTACAAACACGGTCAACCGCCCCCCCCCCCCCCCCTCATCCGCACACGTGTCTGGTCCGCCCCTTAAAGGTCAACCCCGCCCCCGCTCAGAAACAGTCCCTGTGGCCTGGTTGGGCCATTTTCATTCACCGGCTGCTGCTGTGGCATAATCATGTTCCTTTTATATCCATTTGTTGGCACCGCTAAACGGGTGGTATCAGCTGCTGCTGTGGCATAATCATGCTCACATTATAGCATGTAGTTGGTACTGCTAGGTGGTTATCAGCTGCTGCTGTGGCGCCATCGCTCTCACATTATAGCACGCAGTTGGTACTGCCGGACGTACGGTATCAGGTACTGCTGTGGCGCCATCGCTCTCACATTATAGCATGTACTTGGTATTGCTACTGTGGCATAATTGTGTTCGTATTATAGCATGTTGCCTTCACTGCTAAACGGGCAGTATCAGCTTCTGCTGTGGCATAATCATGTTCACATTATAGCATGTAGTTGGTACTGCTAGGTGGTTATCAGCTGCTGCTGTGGCGCCATTGCTCTCACATTATAGCATGCAGTTGGTACTGTCGGACGTGTGGTATCGGGTACTGCTGTGTAGCCATTGCTATCACATTATAGAATGTACTTGGTACCGCTGTGCAGTGTTGGCTTCTGTTGTGGCGCCATCGCTCTCACACCATAGCACGCAGCCGGTAACTCTTTCTGTGCTGAGCCTCTACGTGGCGAAAGAGATCAACTGCCGGATTCCCTCTACATAACTAGTGAGACGGACTCCACTAGGGGATGACGGCAGGCTAAGAAGCACACCGTCTCGCGCCGGTCATAACGTGGCGTCCACACTTTATGTTCCCAAGCCACTTTGTTTGGTCTAGCTAACCGCAACAGAGTATCCCAGAGACAACCAAAAGCTGAAATTCCAAGTGCATCGAAAGCCATCTTCTTGAGAACAGCATTTCCCGTCATAATTCCCATAAATTTTCTCCCGGCTCACCACCACTTTCTTTTTTTATGTCCATCTCCGCTTACACTTCCTGTCAGTCAAACGTTTCCCATATATCCTTCAGCTCCTCCTTTTCCATTTCAAACCCCATTTATCAGTTGGTTTTTTTGTTTCTCAAGGGTCCCTTTTTTTTCCTAATTGTAAGCTTCCGCTTATTCCAAGATTACAATAAATTTGTTCTTTTCCCTTTCTTTCTTTGCTGTCCACACAACTCAACTTCTTGAGAAAAACAGATACTTTCTTAGTCAATTTACAATTTTACTCAGAGATGGTTGTAAACGATTTCAGGTCATTACAAGAAACTTCTTAGTTGAAAAAATTGCTATTGGGCCCTCCTAAGGGCTGAAAATCGCATCTGAAAATTTCGTGAAATTTCAGCACTTTCACCATTTTTTAGCGTGGTGCACGCGTTGGCACGTAAGGCCGCGGCGGCAGCGCAAGAACCTTGGTCGAGCCGTCGCCACTTGTCTCCCTGATCCCCCAAAATTCTGACGAGTTTCCCTTCCCGGAAAATAGAGAGGAAAGCTTTTGTGGATATGGTATTTTCAGCTTTTCAGCTCTACGATCTATTGGCAGTTTTGCTCTAAAATGGATGGGAACCGAACCCAAAAGCAGTGATATTTCGGCTATCGTGCGACCTAGCTCATGTGAGAATTTTTGACGCGACAATGTTAAAGAAATCAAAATCTGGATGTCATCTTGGAGACGTCGTAACTTCTGAAAATGGAAAAAGTGGGAGCTGGGATTTCGCCAATCGACTCACATAGGGCTGTTCTTTACCGTAAAAAAATATGAAAAATATCTGATACCTACGCTAAGAACACTTCCCTTGTAAGCCAAACCTAAATTAAGCCTTACTGAAGTTTTGAGAAAATCATACTCAAGCCTTGTTAGTTGAGTTTTAAAAAATCAACTTAATTCCAGAATTATCGATTTTCTATTCACGTGTCCATCCAAACGTCCACGTGGCAACTCAACTCCTCCACCCCCCTCCCCATCAATTCCCCCGTCATTACTCTATTCACACAAGTCTATGATCAAAATCAAAGTCAAGATCGATATCAAAATCAGTTTGAATTTTCTCGGATAATGATAAAGCTAATGCTATGCTTGTGTTGTATAGTAATACCGAACTGTCAGCTAACAGGTTAGTTCTAAACGATGCTCCGATGTTCCGTCTGCATGGTACCTTTAGAATCGCTCGAAAACAATGCAAATTCAACTTTGAATCGGGTTATACGGCAACAATCATCATCACCTGTGATTTTTAACAAACTTTCTCAGAAGGAAAACGCCGAGAGAATGGAAAAGTGCGGGATTTGGAATGCCAATGGTAGGCGGTTTTTGAGACGTTGTAACTTGAAAAGTTGAAGAGATAGAGACAAGTTGTCAGTTGATAAAACCTAGGGAATGATTTGAATTTCAATTGGTTAATTGATCATTTTTTAGTATCTTTTACCAGAGCTGAGATATTGATTGATTTTCTCAGGCCGCTAGGCGCTCATTTTGCAGAGAGGGTTTCGCAACCTCAAAAAATCAATAACTGCGACTTCTTTGTGTTTTTGTGAAAAGCTATTGCATTTTTTTTAATTTCAGACTCCAACATTCCATGGCTTGCCGGAATCACCACTTACAACAAAACGCTGCCATACACCGAATCGGGCGTGTTCATCACTCATCGTCATCTGATCACCGGCAAACATATTCCCATACAACTGAGTAACAATTCGATTTTCAACGGGAGTTTCAATTTGGATGATCCAGATCAGTAAGTAGAACAAAACCGAGTTTACTCGGGCAGAAATATAAAAAACTCCCAAAATCTGAAAAAAAAATGAGCCAACAGATTGTCGTAGCGGCGGCAGCTTGGTGATTGGAGTAGGGTTAACCATTAAGTTACTTTGGCTATAAATTTCTGCCTTAAGATAGTCCTGCTTTTTTTCAGTTCCATCAGTGCTCTGGTTCCTCGAAATCCGTCAAACAACTCTGAAAACGCTATTGAAGTGGTTTGGGGTCCATCGAATCAGACTATTTCTCCTACAAAGGTAGATTTTCTTTCAGATTGCATTTTTAGAAATCTGCCCAATTTTTTGGTACATTTTGGATGTTCGAATGCAAATTGTTTTATGCGAACGGAAATCCACATGGAATAGACAAGTATTGAACAAAAAAGATACGTTCAGATCCATATCAGCGTATACAAACCAAAAGTGGACTACAAACAAAACCAAATTTTTGCAATTTTGGAGTTCGCCAAAGACGTGACGGACATCACTCCAATTTGTTTGCCAGGAAAGGAGACAGAAGCGAACAAGGATTATGGTTACGTTCAGGGTTATGAGGATCGATCATTGAATTTAAAACGGGATGTAAGATCAATAATAATACTAATAGACATTTTTACATAATCTAATCTTGTAAGATTGTTGGCTCTAACTCTCCGGCGGCTCACGTCTGGATGGAATATGATAAAGACATGAGAAAGCCCTATTCGCAATATCTGGCAAAGGAGGAAAACTCGCGACTTGTTATTGATGGATTTTACGACATAGGCAAGTTTTTTGTGCTCATGAACTTTTATCAGTGTTGTAACCACTCATTTGAAAAATGAACGCGACACTTTTGGAGCAATTACAATGCAATTTTTCGCCAAGTTTTTATGCGCTCATTTTGCCGGAAAAAACACAATTTTTGGAAATATCTGATTTCTAGATTGGGATTATAAAGGTGATTGGATCGGCTACTCGATTTTCCTTCGAAGAATCCGCGAATTCTGCGCCCTTATCGGGGCATGTTCTCGGAATACTCTGCCGTTGAAAGATCTTGGAAAAATCACTGAAAAGGAGAATTCGGAGAGATCGGAAGAGTGTGGAACGGTATCGGGGAACTCGTCTGATGATGCGAATCGGACATTTCCATGGGTTGTGAAGATTGAACGATCCCCAG
>LR573260.1:13935-25370 GCA_900536345.3 Caenorhabditis sp. 39 LS-2015 | reverse complement strand
CGTTTAACCAGTGATAAAATCTTTTTTTGAAGTTAAATGCAACAGCTCAATAAATATTGTGTATCCGATTTTGCGAAAGCTGATTGAATCAATTGAATCCTAATGCAGCAAATGCACTCTATTTGAATTGAGAGAACCAATAGGTATAATAAATGTGGAACATGAAAACAGATACTCTATTCTTGTTTTTGAACTGCCGCGTAAATGCTGTGTCTGCGCTCTCTCAATTGCGTGCACTCTTTTTTTGTTTTAAAGGCGCATGGAGTGCGGACGGCAGCGGGTCTCGACGCGAAGCCGATTTTCTGTTGCGGAATACGAGGCAACGGGCGGGCGGACAGCAGACGTTTTCTCCAGAAAACATGCTGATTTTCTCGACATTCCCATCGATTTTCGCACAATGCAACACTCGCGATCGATGCACCATCACATGAACTCTGTTTTCGTAACATTTCTCTCGCAAAATCATCGTTTTTCGCTCTAAAAATCCTGTTTTTTGAAACTCGTTTCTTTGCTCATTCTCGTTTCCATGGTCACTAATTTTCCAATTATCAGGTGCTGGTTCCTGTTCAGTCACCCACTCGAACTACTGGGGCATGGACGACGCCAAAAAGTATGGAAAGACCTTGGAGGAAATTGAAGGAGATTTGATGTTCGGTAAGGTATTGAAATCAACTGCAGAATTTAAGATTTACTTTCTAGGCGAGTTGCCAGAGTCTTTGGCAGATAGCGATGAAGATCATAACATCTTCGATGACGAGTTTGATGCAGCAAACGAAGAAACGTTTGGTGGAGGGCTCGACGCCATCGGAGATAATGCTGAGCTGGAGAACTATGCGACTCAAGTGAGTTTTTCTGTCAATTAAATATATATCTTTTTGATTAAGACTGCTCGTCTGAGATTGGATGATCCTGTATGGCAAAACCCTTCATCTTCTGAAACTGTGGCTCCGGACGCTTCCCAAATTCCGATGCCATTCCCGATATTTGGAGCTCCGGGGACCAGCGACACTTTTAAATCGAGTTTTGAAGCAGAATCGCCGTTCCTGGTAAAATATTTTTAAAAATGTTTCATTCATATTTTTTCAGACGAAATCTTCAATTTGGGGGAACGGGACCGACAGCTCTTTTAATATCTGGGGAAGTGATTTCGGCCTTCCAGCGATCCCTCCAGTATCCTCTCAAGATTTGGACTTCAAGGCGTATTTGCCTAGCGAGATAACCAATACGCAGGTCAAAACTGAGCCAAAGCAGTCGACCATTCCTACCATGCCGAGCTCGGCTTTGACGGTAAAAAAATTTTCAATTTTTCACTGATAAATTAATTTTTCAGCTGCAAGATTTTGAGCGGATGCAGCTGGGTAACAACGCTGATCATTTGGCAGATGCTCTTCATGATTTGCAAATTGGTACGACGCCTCTTCAGCAGGATCCTCACGATCATGGAAAGTTCACGCAAGCCGCAACAGTTTCTGAATCGGTTCAACAGCAGAATACGCTCCCGACTCTGCCTTCAGCAGCATTATCTCTTGAAGAGCTTGAACGTAAGATGATGCAGGAGTCTGCAATAGGCACTGCGAAGCCACGACAGCCAACTCCTCCATCTTCCACAAATCAAGATAGGTTTGCGCATCCTCCTCCTGGCTTCCCTCACAACATGCCAGCTGTAATGCCTCCCAACATGGGCATGGGTGGAATGCCAATGATGCCTCCGATGGGTTTCCCGCAAATGGGTCCGATGATGCCACCTCCGAATATGCCTCTTCCAAAGCTTCCACCTCTCCAGCCACAGTTCCTTCCAATGATTCCAATTTGGCTTAATGCAATCATTAATAACATTCAACCACCAATGGGCGCGCCACCAGTACCGCCGTTTTTGTTCCAGCTGCTCAATCATTATCGCGTATGTTTGGGAATTTTTTGATTCTTTTACATAGTTTTTTTCTTCAGAATCCTCATCTGGTACATGCGATGATCGTCCAGTCTTCTATTCCTGTTAATGTCAGGCAAAATGGACCACAGTTTTGCCCACCTTCCGGACCGCATAGTCCTGGTGGCAGATATCAGCGCAAACATTCTGGAATGCCATCGACCAGAACTATATACGATCTGGCACTGGATTCGTTTGCAGGATACATGTCGTACAAGGAGCGAGAATGGCTGATTAGGATTCAGTTTGTCCAGTGCAAAGGTTCCGGAGATCCATTGGTCGATGATTATTACTACGTTGTAAGTTTGCAGTCTACCGTGTATGAGAAAAGATTTAATTTTAGATGTGGCGAGAGAAGCAAATTGCCAACGGATATACCGCCGAGCCCAAGACAGAAAGTTTGAGCGATGAAAAATCGGAGTCGAAGACAGACTACATGGAGCGAATTCGAAGAATGAACTATCGTGAAATGCAGAAGGAAAGAGCCAGAGAACGTGATAAGGAACGTCAAAAGGAGCGACAAGAAAGACTTGATCGGGGAGAAGAAAGGAAACCTCGTCAAACTCTTTCCGATAAGTTCGCTACCAGCTTGGGACTCCCATCAAAATCATCAACGTCCAATCCGCGGCATGTTCTCGATATGAAGCAACAAGTGGAAAGTGTTGAACATGCTCAAGCAAAGAAAATGACTGATGAAGAGAGAAAGATTGCCGTGGCGAAGAAACTCCGTACGATGCTTCTGCGTTTAGAAGGCGCTTTGACACTTCTCATTGAAGTTGATGAACTTCGAAAGTCGGCGCTTTCTGAAAAATCGCAGTTCAAAGATCTGACCAGGTGAATTTAGTTTTACCTTGAAAAAATAACGAACATTTTTTAGTGAGGAAAAGGAGCAAGAAATTGAGAAGCGAACGTCGCTGATTATCAACGAATTGATGGGTGATGATTTGCCGAAGCTCATTCAGATGTCCAAAGGAAGAATAGTGATCGAAAGAACACTCAAGGTTGTCGGTCCGAAAGAGCAAGCTAGAATCGTGCTGGCACTGATGTCTATTGAGCGAGGACTCGTGAACAAGAAACTTTATGGAGAGGTTTCCCATAAATTTGATCTCCTTTAGTTTACTGTCATTTTTCAGATCATTCTTGACCTCCTACCGATGGTTTATCAGAAGATTGCTAGTCTGCACCGGGATCAGTTCAAAGTATTAGTCAACGCTTTGAGTTTGGAAATTCTCAAAAAGCAACTTCTAGATGGCAATGCGGTATGTTGATATCTAACATTCGACAAGAATAAGAAACTATTTCAGTTCATCAGAGACATGATGCTCACTCTCTTCTTCATTAGCGTCAAGAACAACCAGCCACTTCTGGAATGGTCGAAAGCCACGAAATTTTCGAGCTTGAAGCTACCATCAAATGCACCACTAAACAATTGGAGGAAGGCGCTGAGCGCTATTAGTGACAACGAAATTCAAGAATTCGCTGATGAAATCAAATACTCGGGAATCGTCGATTGCCACGACGTTGCCAGCCTTATTCAAGAATCGATTTAATTTATTCAAAGAGACTAACTAGAGAGATGACTTTATTGTGCCGGATTTCCTCTCAGTAATTATCAATTGGGTACTTATGCATTTTCTCAATCAGAACTCACATCATTGATTCCCCAACCCCTGTTAGAATCATTCCATACTTCAAGTATCACAATATCATTTCTCTGTGACCCTTGATTCCTGTCTCATTGTGGCCGGTCTGGTCTTGATAGCTCTACTGAATACCCTAATTTTGCGTAATGTGTACACTAATCTAATATACCATTCTCCTAATATTATTCACAAAATAGGTGAAAACTATATTGTATTCCAATTTTTTAAAAATTCCCCACTCTACCAAAGAATTTCATGAATTTTATTCTATTTATGATTTGAACTTTTTTCTATCGGTTGCGTTGTTCTCCGAAACATATCTTTCTAACTCATTATCCTTTCCATTTTTGTTTCTACTTCTCTGTTAATTTGATCATTTTTAGATGGCTGATACTGTCCGTGGAATCTGGCAATCCATTGTCCAAACCAAGAGAATCTACTTGAACCCGCACGAGCAGTTCGGAAGAGCCAACATCTGCCGCGCCGCTCTTGCTAGCTACGTCGGAATCTACTTCTTGTTCAAGTGGAACCAGAACAGAAAAGTGAGCACAATATTTGTTTGTATCAATTCAACTTTTTTCAGGCCGAGATCGCCCGTGCTGAGAGAAAAGCTGCCAAGGCCGTCGCTGCTGCCCCAGCTCATCACTAACTCGGTTGTATGCTCCTAGTTTCGGTTTTCTTTAAATTTCTTCGGACAACTAGCTGTGTCCGAGAAACTCGATTTATGTAATGCGATTTTTAATTTTTAAATAAAAAAATTTTGAGTGACATGTTAGGAGTGATGACATACAACCTTTGAGCGTAATTAATCTTTCTGTGAAAAATCCCTTTCTTGAGTTGAACTGGTTTCATACTCCACTAAAATCGACGTCCGCATCTGATTCCATAACGACCATAGGTCGGGCCGCAGAGTGGATTAATCAGCTCCACTTCTTCTCTGGATGTTTGGTTTTCCAGGTCAAAACGGAATTGTTCATCTGGTTTAACCCGGAAACGACAAGAGCAATTCAGGGCTTTGAAGCTGTTCGTGACGGATGATAGAAGGCGTCCGCTCATGAAAAGCGAAGATGTGTTTGTTGCTCTGCCGATGGACAAGCAAACAGATTCTCTTGCACTTCTCTTTGTTAGGAATTATTTAAAACTGAAAATTAGGTTGATATAAGGATGAGAGATGATCTATGCACTAGTCTGGAACTCGCAGTGTTCCAGTGATAAACAGTGTCTGCTACCTGCTGCCATCCCCTTGTGTATTCATCTGCCCACGTTAACAATTACTGGAGAAGAGAAACGGCACTCGGCTCTCCTCGTCCCTTTTCTTGTTTTCGCCTTCCTTGAGTTTTTCGTAAAATTCAGTCGTCGACTCGAAGCGAGATGGCGGCGGCGGTGATATGTGACTGGCCGGGTGTCTCCATGGCTACTGAAGCCGCGAGCTGACAATAGAAGCGACGAGTCGGCAGGCCGCCCGTCTACCTGCCCCGCCCATTTCTGCCTGATTAGTCGAAGAGTGTCCCGCATCGCCTCTCCTTCCTTCACAATAATCCCAGTGTACAGAACCTCCGGAGCACGACAGCATCTTCAGGAGTCAAGAAGGAAGCGGTCTTCTGATTGTAAGTCTCTCTCGGTCGCTCGCGTAGGCGCGTAGTACGACGGAGCCCAGTCGAATGATAATTATGGATTAATGCACGACGTCGTAATCGTCAATCACAATTCTATTCACCAACCACACCACAGCACACAATAGAAGAGCTTTAGCCTCCTCGGAAGCTTATCCTGCCTCTTCTTCCGAAGGCAGATGTGTAATACAATCTGTGTCTATTCTGACGCCATCAAGGTGTGTATATGTGTGTGTGTGTGTGTGTGTGTGTCTACACCTCAGTCCAGCACCTCATCTCTTATTCTATTAGGGCTCCTTGGTGCCAAGAGTTTTCGTCTTCTGCTTTGTTTGTCGTTGTTAGGTTCACACGTAAGACTCCTTTTGGCCACTTGCCAAGCCAACGCCTCGAGAACGGAAGGCAAGCCCACCTTTTCTCGAGACGCGAATCGAGGAGAGCTGACATGTGGGGGCACATGGGAGTTCTGCCGAAGTGCGGCGGACACCTGGGCACGGAGACTCGGAGCAGCGACCACGGCTGCCCACGCATTCCCACTGCTTTTTTATGAAACCAAGAGCCTTAAAGCAACTTCTCACAGTTGAGGCAGATCAGGTTGTATCAGGTTGTCAGAACTCTATCCACTCCTTCAACCCCTTCACTTGATTTCGTAACGATTGTAGTGTGTGCTCGTGCTTCTTGTCTTCAGCCCCACTTGCTCTTCTGTGTCCGTCGTCGTCGCCGTCGACACCAATCCCCGCGTCTAATTAGAAGCTTGCCATTCTTCTTCAATTCGTGATTGTTTTGATTAATCTATCTCCCCACACCCGCCACCTTCTTCCCCTTCTTCTCCTTCTTCTCCTTCTTCTCCTTCTTCTTCTCTTTCTCCTTCTTGCCTTCTTTCCCCTTCCGACCCCTCATTAACTCCTCTCTACTACCGTTTCCTCTGTCGGGCCCTCGCATAGGATTAGTCGTCGCTGCGGGGAGCGGAGGGCATGCCACAAGAAGCTGTGTCCTTCAAATCCACCTGCTGACGGGCCGATCATCGTTTCCAAATTGTCTCCCCCATTGTCATCTGTCATCGCCATCATTTACGTCGTTTCATCGATGCGCCGTTCCTCGTTTCAGTTCTTTTCCGTCGAAAATGAGATGTCCCCCGATCGAGGTCGACGCTTTGTGCTCTGCTCAGAGTACTTGCCTGCTCAAGTCTCCGCCCACATTTGGCACCCCTCGAACTTTTGAAGGGGAGCAATGGAGGGAGCGGGAGAGCAAGAGAGGCGAAGAGCGGGCGATAAGGCGACTAATCCCCCGTCTCCCGATAATCAACAACAAATGCCTACGGTAATCATAACTTCATTGTCTCGATCTTCCTGATCCTATACACAAATGCCTCATTCGTACCAATTGCCTCCATTTCTTTCGCTCCTCAAATCCATCCATTCCATTTCGCATTTCTCTAATTCCTCCTCATTCTTTTCTGAATACCGGGTCATCTCTCCCCCCATCTTCCACGTAATCTCCTCCCAAGAAGTCTCACAAAGTGTGTCTTTCGAATTGAATAATCCTGAAACACTGCGACCGGAACACTGTTCCGAAAGATAGAAGAGAGACCAAAAAACCGAATAGAAAGACCTAACTGATGCACATTTGCCTTCCCATCTGCATTTTCATAAAAACTGATCCAAGTGCCATTTTTGTCCAATGAATAATAAACGGCAAAGAGTGCTCGGTTCTTTTAATTGCCTCAATTTAGACTTAAAGGGGAATTGAATTGCAATCGATCGAGGCCTCCTGACTCATAATCCTCACTCCGTTTCTTTGACACCCACTTCTCTTTTCTGTTTTGTACCACGCGCGGTACCTACAAATCGGCTGTTCTGAGAGTGCTTTCCAACAACAATCCGATGTAGTTTCGACCACATTTCTGTCTTCTTCATCGTCTTCTTCTTCTTCATCTTCAAGACATCCTCTTTCGCATTTCTGAATGTTCTTCTTGGCGCCAAAGAATCTGCTTGAAACTTTCCGTTCTCGTTTATCATCCGCTCTCTCCCTCTTCTATCCCAATTCCGCGTTCCACATATAGGCCTCAGAGGAGTTGGCGCCAGAAATAGGCGGCACATCGACGGATAGAATAGAGACGACACCTCTCTCTCTCCCCCCGCAAGTGATGAAAAAAATTATGGGAAAAGAGTCCCGAGAGGGTTGCTGGTACGACTACGTAATCAGTCGATACACATCTGCTGGTTGACTGATGAAACGAGGAGCCAAAACACGGCGATGTCTAATTTCGGAAGTTTAATGACACGTGAAACAAGCAAACGGCTTGACGCACTAGGCACACTCGTTTGACACTCCACAAAAAGCAGGTGGACTTGATCGTGCTTGTGGTGCTAAATAGAAGTGTGTCTTGTGCTTCTGCGAATAAGTATCAGATCACTGGAGTGACCAATTCGTTTCTCTGGTTACAATTACCACGGATCTGAGTCATATCTGCTCTGCCGAGATGGCTCTAGATAGCGCAATAAAAGTGTCGTGCCGTGCGTCCGACTGGCGGCGAGTTTCGTTATAAAACAAACGATTCGTCTTGCCCATCGTCCTGCAGGCGATTTTTGTTTTTTCTTCTTTCCTTCTCCTCCCTCCCCATCTTTCAATGTCGAAATCGAAATGTTTATCGACGTCATCATCGGCGGGTGCTCTCCTTCTTCATTCCTCCACCCGCATTGCGAGTCCTCTGATGAATTGCATCGTCGTATCGGGGATGGGTGACTGGAGGGCATCTGAAAACTTGGGCGACGTGGAGGACGCGGCGACGGCAACGTTGTCTGAAGACGGCGGGACACAGCTCCCGTCGCAGAAACGTGAGACAAATTCGATTTGAGCGCGGCACGGGGGCCGTACGAGAGCACAGAAAATAATGTAGCTGAGACGGTTTATTATTCATGAGCGCCGGGTGTCCGGCAGCGAAATGTTCTCGTTGCGAAAGCGAGATTGATGACGCGAGTTTATCGAGAGCCCCCTTCTCCCCCTTCCCGAGTTGTTCTTCCGCCCTTCCTCCAGCGCCACTCGAGTTACCCAATATGTCGCATTCGTCTCCCATGGATTCATCATTTCCCTCGAAACGCCTTCTGCTCCTTCTGCTTTTTCCGCGCTCGCTTACTCATTTCGTCAAAAATGAGACTGCGGCCACTGCGGAGCGGAGCCACATGCCCTTCTCTTGACAGCTCCTAACGTTGAATTTGAGAAATGAAGTCATCCCCCGCTCGCAATGAATTCCTTCCCACTAAAGACGCCACTGTTCTTAGGGATCCATCAAATGTAACCACTGACAATAATTGTCGACTCACCTATTTTTTTAAAACCTAGAAACAAACTTGATTGTGATTCTTACAACCTGTTCACATTGTGTTACAAATTTTTAACATCCAAGGTTACAATCTTCCTTTACCTCCATCTAGCGGCTTCACATTTCATGTCAAACTCGTGACTTGATCAGACTCTCTTTCCAAAACGTAGCGTCAATCACATCGTGTAATCATGAATTCATATATTATTCTGATCAACCCAGTATTATAAGAGTTGGCAACATGTCATCCGAGCTGAGTTGCTGAACTATTTCTGACCTGCAATCCACTTTTCCCCCCGTTTGTTTACCTCATCCATCCGCACACGCGTCTTTCTCCCCTTCATCTCAGAATATGTGAGTTGAATTCAAGCTAATCATAATCCTCGCAGAACCTGAATCCTTGCACATTGTCATCGTCCTTCGCAGTCGCTCTCTCCCTCTCTCTCTTCTCTATTCAACATTCTCCGTTGAGAGTGGCACAGACTCTTAGAGACATTTCCCTTTGAAACTCCACAGAGCCGAGACGCAACAGCACTGTCTTGAGGGCCCAAATTTGGGTAATTTCTGTTGTAAACTTGAATCGCAACTCGCTTCTTGCTATTTCCGGACTCCAATGTTTTACTCCAGTAATTAACACGTCTGAGGACCCTTCACGGATGCGGAATAGATAGTAGACCATGATTACTGTAGGAACCTTCTACTTCCATTCGTTATTCATTAACATGTCGTCGAAAGAACATGAATAAACGGCTGTCTTCTCCTCGATGAAGATTCGAAATTCGGAACGGTGCCCCCGTTTCCGCGCATACATGTGTGGCATCGAGAACCGCCTCGGCGCGTTGTCAACAGACTGAGAGACTTAGACAGAGCGGCTGGTAGTACTGCTTCTGCTACTGCTGCGGCTCCCCGAGCCAGAGGAGACACGAAGGCTTGCCTTTGACAATTCAGTGTTTAGCCGTCTCGCTCACATGCAGCATGTTTATGCCTGTGTGTGCTCCCCTTGTCGTCTTCTCTCTCTTTCTCTTGTGTGCATCGTCAGCGAGGCGGCTGCGCTGCGGCCGCACACTCACTCCCTCCATTTCGCCCGTTGGCAATGTCTGCCTCTCGCTTTTTGTCGCTAGTGAGCGCCGTTTCCATCGAGTGTGTATCGATTCGCCAGCCTCCGTCGCCTAACACTCACTCGCTGACTCTGCTTCTTTCGCTCGCTCAGCGGCCCATCGACCGCCCTGAAATAGTGCGCGAAAAGGGTTTCGGAAAAACGGAGAGAAGCTGTGGAGGGCAGACACGCAGACGAGCAGCTAGCTTGTCGCTCTCGTTCTCTGCGCTTGCCTCCGTCGATTGCTCTTCATGGTTGCGAAAGCGCCGCAAGAATAGCGAGCCAAAGAGGAGGGCGCAGGCAGCCTCTGGTTGGTGTATCTCGGGGGCAGCTCACTGGCACACACACACACACACACGCTCACGCTCAATGTTCTTCTTCTTCTTCTTCTTCTTCGTCTTCTTCTTCTTCTTCGTCCTCTCCATCTTCTTCCTCTAGGTCGTCGTCTTCTTCTTCATGGTCTTCGTGTGCTTCGTCGTCAATATCTGCATATGCGTGTAGTGTGTCTGCCTCTCTGGCAGCTTCGTCGAATCGACTGATTGCCTGACACAATCCGCTTATTTTTCTTCTCGTGCAGAACAAGAGAAGCAGAACGTTTTGAAACCTCTCGTCCCTTCTTCCATTTCCTGTCCTCCCAACCATTTCTCTCCTGCAGCCGGCACCCATTAAGCTGTCGTCTGGCTGCATTAAGTTGTCGTCCTGTCGCGGTGCTTGCTGTCTTCTCTTTTTTCCGTCTTTCGGTGGTTGTGAATCTTGTGATCGAGAATTGAGTTGAATGGGTTGATTGCATGCGTTTTCAAATTTTCCTCTGGTTCACACTTTTCCAGCTTTTTTCGGTTTCTCAACAATTTCGTCGTACTCCAATTGCTTCGTCCCTTCTTTTCCCTTCTTCTTCTCCTTCTTCTTTGCTCAACGAGCAACATTAAAGGAATTGTTAATTAGAAAACCGCGGGACGTTTATGGGAGCTGCTGACCAGATGCCGAACGAATAATTGGGTCATTACTTGACGGCCTGCTCACCCAATATATCGTTTTTTGGAACTAAATATTATTTTTCATAAACGGGCGGCCAGCTCTTTTTCTCTGCAGTGTCTGTTTATAATCGAATAAGCGAGATCCTGAGAGCCGCACCTTGCTCTCCCCGCAGATATATTAGCTTTTGTCACGTTGCTGCGCCGTACCTACTGTTCTAGGCACTCTCAAGGTGTTTGAACGCGGGAAGCATTCTGTTTCTCTGCGCCTCCGCGCTATCCATCTCTCGTCGCTCTCCGCACATGGTATTCAGTTTCTCCTCTTTTTGTCATTGTTTTGTCAACGCATAGACCAACACTTTTACATTCCCGCCGCCTCCCCACTCCCGCTCGGTTTTGTCTGCGTCTCTCGATTTGCCTCTCTCTCGTACCATGTTCCGCGCCTCCGTCACGGCCGCAATAGCATCGATCGATTCGTCGATTTCGCCCTCTTTTTTCAAAAATTGATTTCGGTTTTCAGACCGTCATCCTGACTTTCGTGCTCTTTTTTCCGTTTCCATCGACTTTCCCAAGCTGACGTCGGTCAAGAACCAGTAGATCGAGGGTTAGTTGACACATTTTGACCAAAACTAACAGTTCGTTTGGCTGCTCGCCTAAAAACTCAACTTTTTAATCACCGTCTATCGAATTTCGCGACTTTTAAGCTAAAAAAACCGTGTTTTCTACTAAAATTCTTTGAAAATACACAAATTAACACTCTGATTCTAACAATTTGCATTGGTTTTGTTTTTCACAACAAATGCTAACAGCGCAATTTTGAATCGACGAGTTGTCTAATTCCTGCTTCCAAATCGTCTGCTGTCTCT
>LR573257.1:0-19481 GCA_900536345.3 Caenorhabditis sp. 39 LS-2015 | reverse complement strand
AGAATTTCTGCAGAAAAAAACGAAAAATTGAGCGAAAATGCGAAAAACTTGAAAAAAATGCGGTTAAAATAGGAAGAAAAAGAAATGTGAAAAGTGAAGAGTCATCAATTACGCGCCAGTATACCACCAGCGGTGCGTTTCCAGATAGGCCGATGCTCGGCCGATGTTCCGCTCAGCGCGGCAACCGTGAACCTCTCGACTTCCGAAGTCTCGCGAGAGGAACCTCCGCCGACTAGCTGAAAACCAAGCGCCGATAATCTGAAAATGTTTGGCCGATGTTCGGCTCTGCAGCAACTTGCTTCATTTCGCAGAAACAGGCCAATCTCCGGCCGATGTTCTGCCGAGTTTCCGCCAAAAATTACCTGAGCTCCGACTCCGACTCCCTCTAATGCTTCGACGATGCTCTGAAAATACCCCGTTCACTTATATTTAACCGGAAATTTAACAAAGAAAACAATATTGAAAAAGTGTTTTCAACTAATCCCTTTTAATTCTGCATTAACTTTATTAAAAAACTGAATAGCCACGTTTGTCGAGTTATCCTGAAAAAAATTGATAGTTATCCTTAAGGTAGAGAATACGGAAAGTTGACTTACTTTGTCTGCTTCTTCTTCTTCTTCAGTATCTTTTTCAGTAAAAGCAACGGAGAAGAGGGCGAAGAGCGCGAAAATGACAAAGGAACGGGGCATTGTTCTGGAAGATGGATGGAGATTGGAGGTGGAAAGATGGAATGATGCTATGGTGCTAGATGGCTTGCTTTTATAGTGGAAAACGCTGAAATTCGAATAACTTCCGCCTTTGACAATACTATCTATTGTCAACTGTGTCAGGATGAGTGGGATATTCATTGAATCGATTGTTATCGGATCCGATCCGATTCAATTCGTTCTGGATGGAATAACACACGTGTCAGTTGTGTTTCAGCCAGACAACTGACTGTCAAAACAGTCCGTGCCATCCAGGCCAGACTTCCGTGTTCCTGTTTTTTATGAAAACATCTGGAATCTGAAGCAACTTAGACAACAAGGATGAATAGCTCTCTGTATTGATCCGGAGACAATTGATTGAATAGAAAGTGATGTTTTTCCTGTTGGACGCGGTTATCCCACTCATCATAACACAAATGGCAATGTATCTGTTATTCTGTGAAACTTTTTTCAAATTGAGAATGACCAGACTTCCGTGTTCCTTTCACCCATGAAAACATCTTGATTCGGAAGTGATATAGGCAACAATGACGAGTACCATTCATTCAGCATTCAGAATTGACCTACGATCAGTTTGACGATCCGGTTCTCCAAGCTACAGCTCTCCAGGTTGGAAGCTCCTCTGTCACTGATATCGAGTGTTTTGGATGTGAAAAGTTGCGAATTCCATTTTTTCAATGTTGCGAAACGTCGCAATGCAAAACATCGCATTGCGAAACATCGAGGTCTCATAATGACGTCGATCCATTTCTACGCAAGGTGTACGTAAAAGCTGCGTTAACTGTTCCAGTTCCAGAACTCTCCAAGAATACGTAAATTGAATCGAAAGTTAGGATTATTATGAAGTTGCGAAACGTCGGGGTGAGCAAGTGAAAATTGAAGTGAGATCAATGAGGAGGATGATGATTTTCCGTATTCGTCATGTTCAGATGATTGCGTTCCGTTTCGTTTCCTTTGTCACCATGATGAACCATACGTACCTAGGTATCATGTAATTTGGCATATTAACGACCAGCCTGTTCCTGCCGCTTCGCGGCATTCAGGCTGGGAAGAACAGTAGAAAATAAACCGAATTGGCAGACACGCGCAACCTAGGGCGAAAATGTTTCCACGTTGAAATGATTTTTTTCACGGCGGACAGACCGACTGAATGACACACGTACTCCATTTGCGGAATATATTATAAGAATGATTGGCCTTAACGGTTAGTGATATCTAAAAATGATCAAGTACAAAAATACTCAAAATTTTGAGAACCACATTGTTGTAGTTAAAATACATAGCACCTTTGTAACTGTATGCTCAACTCATCCCAGTCCCCCACCCCCGCGTAATTCTCCATGTTTTCAGTTCAATGAGTTCTGGAATTTTTTTTCCAGGTTTCCGAGTTTTCAAAGCAATTTTCAGTCTGGTTCTTGTCAATGAATCGATTGAAATTGTAAGAATTCGATTGAATATGATGGTTTGAGTGAATATGAAATGCAATGATAAACGGGTTTATTGGTTAACAAGACTCAGGAAGGAAGGATCAATTGGTCAACGCCAGAAAGAATACCCAATGTGTTATCGGCAACCATTTTACCGTTATCTTCGAACTGAAAATGCTCGGTTAGCTAAATTCATCGATAATTTGCCAGAGAGAGAGAGAAATCATTATCAACTAACCTTAGCTACAGCCTCGTCCACTTCATTAAGTACCGGATCAACCAAGTCTGCCAATAAATTCTTAAACAATCGATAATTATCCTTGTTGTAGAGATTACGGAAAATACACTTACAGGTGCTCCTGGTATTTCAGGTATTTTATTTTGAGTGAAAACAACGGAGAAGAAAGCGAAGATCGCGAAAATGACCAAGAAACGGTGCATTGTTCTGGAAGATTTATGGATATTGGAGGTGGAAAGATAGAATGATGATTATGGTGCTGGCCGGCTTGCTTTTATATTGAAAAGTTGTTAGAGATCTATGAAATACTGAAATTCGAATAACTTCCGCCTGTGAGAATAACATCTATTGTCCACTGTGTTATGATGAGTGGGTGTTCCATTCAATCGATTGTTATCGGATCCGATTGAGTCTGGATGGATGGAATAACAAAAACACGTGTCAGTTGTGTTTCAGACAGACAACTGAATGTGCCATCCAGACCAGACTTTTGTGTTTCTTTCACTCATGAAAACATCTGGAACATGGAGCAACATGGGCAACAATGATGAATACTTCTCTGTATTGATCCGGAGACAATTGATTGAATAGAAAGTGATGTTTTTCCTGTTGGAAGCTGTTATCCCACTCATCATAACACAAATGGCAATGTATCTGTTATTCTGCGGTACTTTTTTCAAATTGAGAATGACCAGACTTCCGTGTTCCTTTTACCCATGAAAACATCTAGATTCGAGAGTGATATACATAGGAAACAATGACGAGTACCATTCATTCAGCATTCAGAATTGACCTACGATTAGTTTGACAATTCGGTTCTCCAGGTCAGAAGCTCCTCTGTCACGGATATTCAGTTTTTTGGATGTGGACACTCCATCATCTCCATCAGCAATTGTTTATTGAACGTCCGACTTTATCATGGTGTGACCCTGACTTTCCAATCTCCATCGTATTTGGATCGTCATTTTTTGGTTGTTCTCGAGCTAGTCAGACTAGAGTCATGGTACATTGCTGTGAGTGTTCCATCACTCCTTCTGGCACCTATCAGGCGACCTAACGCAGAGTGTGGATACCATCTGCGACAATGACGTTCATTCAAGTCGTTTTGCGGAGCGAGACAGCACCGAAACAGCGGATTTGTTGGCCAAGTTGGAAATTGCTGAAAGTCAGAACACAAAGAAAACAAATGGGATGTTCGGTAACAGTCAATTGACTATAGATTGACACCCACTCATCCAGACACAATAGATGTTATTCCAGAATGAGGAAGCGGAAGTTGTGAATATTCCAGACATCACTGTCAGTTGTTTTTTCCACTATAAAATACCGCCCGTGTCATTTGAAATCCAGTAGTTCCTCTAAAAATGAACACCTCCTTCTCCTTCTTCTTCCCCCTTCTCGTGCTCTTCGCGCTGCTCTCCGTCGCCTATTGCGGTCTAATTCAGGACGTGGCTTCTGGAAACATAGCAAGCGAGAACGGCGTTGTGGGACGCTATTTAGTAAGTTCATCTTCCTAATTGTAAGATTTTAAATAATTTTTTCGATAATTACAGAAAGGTTTCAACCCGAGCAAAATCACTGAAGGCGATTTCAACGGTATTTTGAGTTGGAATTGACAATTGAAATTCACTTTAGTTTATACAATCGTTTCAGGTTCCTGCCTTGTTAGGGGCACTGCCTCTTGGAGCTGGTATCACCGGGTCGAACTGAATAACGTGATGGGATCAAATCGAAATTTCTGTTTACGTTTTTCAATAAATAATTCATTGGGCGTTTTGTTTTGGATATTGAAATTGATCGGGAATCTCTATCAAAGTGTCAACTACTGTTTCTCAACAAATAATTTCCATAAGTCATAAACTTTGTCAAAAACTGATGGTTCTCGATGCGGAGAATGACCAAGAACATGGCTGGAACATTTAAATGTTCTCTGGACATCATGGCAACTCTCCGTTGAGTCATGTCTGATATAGCCATTGTCGAATCCTAGCTCATCAAGGTTCTTCTCCTTTGAGCCGCCTTTGTGTCCGTTGCTACTGATCTGAAGATGTTCATTTTGTGTAGGTTACTTGAGACCGTTTCACTTGAAAGACGAAACGTTACCAACCAGTCTGAACCTGCTGGTTTGTTGCAACGTGCGGTCCGTGGTTCATATGGAATTCTGGATGGAATGACAAGCATACCATGTGTGTTTCGAACAGATAGCTAGCAAAACAATCTGTACCATCTTGACCTGACTTCCGTGTTTCACAGGGAACCTGAAGCTACGTAGGCAACAGTAGGGACAACTGATTGAATTGAAATTGATGTTTATCGTGTTGGAAAGCTTTTTTGTATCTGGAATTCAAAAAAGCAAAAAACTATCCGTCACAGACCATCAATTGAATAGAAATTGACACCCACTCATTCCCCGACACAATAGATGTTATTCCAGATCGAGGAAGCGGAAGTTGTGAATATTCCAGACATCACTGTCAGCTTTTTTTCCACAATAAAATACAGCCCGTGTCATCTGAAATCTAGTAGTTCCTTTAAAAATGAACACCTCCTTCCTCTTCTTCCCGATTCTCGCGCTCTTCTCCCTGCTCTCCGTCGCTTATTGTGACCCCATTCTGGACGTTATTCCTGGAGATATTCCGTTCCCGGAGACGGATCCGCTTGACAACACCATCGTGAGAAACATTATAGTAAGTTCATCAACCAAATTTGTTTCTTTATTTTGATCTTTAAAGCGAGGTCTTAAGTCGAACCAAATCCCTGAAGTCGGATTCAACGGTATTGTGAGTTGCCTTACAATTAGTTAAATTACAATCGAGTCACACATATACTCATTTCAGGTTCCTGACGCGTTAGGAGCACTGGGACTTGTTGAACCAGGTGTCACCGAGTCGAACTGAATACCATGGTGAATGAAATCAAATCGGAATTTCTGTTTAACTTTTCAATAAATAATTCATTGGGCATTCCGTTTTGGATATTTGAATTGATCGGGATCCATGAGCAAATTTGTTGATTAACCGACTCACAAGGGAATGGTTTGGGGTCACAAGAAACACTTCTTCATTAGGAAATTTTGGCTATACGAGAGTCATTAGCAAAAATGTCCAACTGAAGAGTTGATTCTCATGACTTTAGCTATCTCGTCTAACCCCAACAATGTATTTCATATATCCATGCAAAATACTCTGATAAAACGCAAGAATCACGAAAAATCTTTGAGAAAAATAACAAAATCGGAAAAACGAAAAATTGAAAATCAATATCGCTGCCAAGTAGGCGACACAGGGAACCCTACAGGGGCGTCCCTACAGGGTTCCCTAAGCGCGCTTTCCCCTATAGGGAGCCCTATATCGCCGACTCCGCCCATTTTACCCCTGTAGGGATCCCCGCTGTTACACCTGAGCGTTCCCTTTTCAGAACGGAATGATCCTTCGGTCTGGGCAGAAGCATGGATGGATACAGGACTGCCAGCCTTGCTCCGAATTCATAGTGTTCATTGCTACTGATCCGGCTTGCTTTTATAATGGAAAGTTGTTAGAGATCTATGTCAAATTTTGAAATTTGAATAGCTTCCGAGTGCGATAATAACATCTATTGTCAACGTTGTTATGTTGAGTGAGGTATCCATTCAATTTTTTTAAATTTCAGATAGATCGTAACAGCCTTATTGTTAGAATTTGACAACAAAAACATTCGATAAATTGTCCCCGGATCAATAAAGAGAGCTATTCATCATTGTTGACTATATCGTTCCAGAACCCAGATTGTCTGTTGTTGCGTCAAGAATAAATTGAATTGAATCGCATCCGATAACAATCGATTGAATGGATATTCCATTTTTCATAACACAGTTGTGAATTGATGTTTTTGTAGGTAGACGGTAGAAAATTTTTTTCAATTCCATTAAATTAGTTGTCCATCAGTATGTATAAAAGGGTGCTGTGGAATCTTGTTCTGAAATCCAGTCGTTCATTGCAACGAAAAATGAACGCCTTCTTCATCATTTTCGTTCTCTTCGCTCTGCTCTCCGTGGTCATGTCTCAGGGTTTACTGGATCTCCTTGCCAATGCTATTGTTATGCTTGGTGTAAGTTTATGAACCGTGATCTTCATACATAACTTTTAATTATTGCAGCCTCTTAGAGGCTTCAGTTCTAGGGATGCTTCCATGTCCAATTCAAGTTTGGCGAGATCATAGGCAGACTTCTGTCTCTGCAAATGCGACTGTTTAAGCGATGGGTCAAGTTTTTAATAACATTTTTGGGATGCTTCCATGCTAACTGTTAACCAATAAAATGTTCATCGGGAATTCAAAAGTTTCTAACGATAAGAGTTAGACGAAATACTATTAACTGTTAACGCTGACATTTCAGTTTGCAGTTAAAACGTGTCCTCTCGCCGCGATCGCCGTCTCTTTATGTCCGCGTCTCCACCGGCGCTCTCACTCTCTCACACATTGCACATAGCTGCGTGGCGAGACCCATTCCACGTGGCGTAGCCCAACTGTCACAAAATATTTGAAAAACGGAAAATAGCATTCAGAGATAAAAACAAACAAAAACTAGACAAAGTCACAAAAAAAGAAAAAAAGCAAAAAAAAAACTGCAAAAAGAGCAAAACTCTAGGATTTCTGCTGGAAAATTAGAGTTGAAGTTTTGGGAACAATTTTTGAAAGCGAAAGCAACATCGGAAAATTTTCAACCTTTCGGTATTTCCGTTTCCGGTTCCCACCAAGCCCTAATACATAGCTGCAGTTTCTCGAGTTTTCGGAACATTTTTTAATCTAGTTGGTTCTTGTCAAAGAATCAATTAAATTTTCAAGGGGTTGATTGAATACGATATGCGATGATTAACGGGTTTATTGATTAGTCAGACTCAGACTCAGAACGGAATGATCAATCGGTTTCAGCAGCAGTTTGGATGTGTGCATTGCTGCCACCTGCACTAGCTCCGACATCAGCGTTTCCATGGACGCTGAACGGCAACTAAATTCATCGTAAATTTTACAGAGAATATATTGAGAAAGAGAAATTCTTATCTACTAACTAGTTCAGCAGGCTTTATCACATTTTGAACTACCGGGTAAAGAAGGCCATTCAAACCACTCTGAAAAATCGATAGTAACTCTAACAAGGTAGAGGTTACGGCAAATAAACTAACTTCTTCCGAACTTTCTGAACTATCTTCTTCAGTTAAAACAACGGAAAAGATGGCGAAGAGCGCGAAAATAGCCAGGAAACGACGGTGCATTGTTCTGGAAGAATTATGGAGATTGGAGGTGGAATGAAAATGGGAATGGAAAGATGGAATGATGATTATGGTGCTGACCGGCTTGCTTTTATAGTGGAAAGGTGTCAGCGATCTATGAAATTCTGATTCCAGATGTTTTCATGGATGAAAGTAACACGGAAGTCTGGTCTCGACACTGTCTGTCTAAAACACAGGTGACATTTGTTATTCCATCCATCCATCCAGAATAAATCGGTACCAATAACAATCGATTGAATGAATATCCCACTGATCATGATCATAACACAGTTAGCAATACATGGTATTCTCGCAGGTGGGAGTCATTCAACTTCCACCAGATCAGTTGTCGATCTGTATGTATAAAAGAACGCTGTAGGATCTGATTTTGAAATTGAGTGAGTCGTTTGCTTCACTACGAAATGAACGCCGTATTCACAATTTTCGTTCTCTTCGCTTTGCTCTCCGTGGCCATGTCTCAGAAGGAGATTCTGCAAGTCATTGACAACGTTGTGCATGTTATTGAAGTAAGTTCATCTGTGTACCATAATCTTTACGCTTACCCTTTTGATTATTACAGCCGGTTGATGACTTCCTTTTTGAGTTGCCAGACCAGCTGCATGTCAATGGAAGTTTTGGAGCCATATATTTTCAGTCTCCTAACGCTGATGATGTGGGTCAAGTGTGAAATAACCTCTCTTGGAGATTATTCCATGTGAACTGTTCATCAATAAAATATTTATCTCCGGGGATTTTTGGGATTTTTGACGAGGACTTGCATGCGATATTGCGGACACTGCGCACAATCTTACGACAATTCATTTTTTTTTCGATTTCCGGCCAATTTTTATGATTTTCGTCAGTACTAGTTTTTCCTCAATTTCCTTGTAATGCTTTCGAAGCAAAATCTCGGCGAAATTACAACAAAACTGGAGGAAAAATGAAAAATTTCTAACAAACCAAAAAAATATCGATAGTGCTGGAATTGAACTATTTTCTTTTTTCTTTGGAATCTACTGATCTAAAAATGATTGTATCTTATGGCAATCCGTACTTTCCATCTAAAGTACTGTCATATGAGATCAAGTCATTTTTTCGTGTCCGTCCTGTTTAAGAAACAAGTTTCTCGACCACAATTTAGCTAAAAATAGCCTCCGGAGCCAGACTGGTACAAATATAAGAATTAACCATTTTTAGAATGGAGATAAACTAATTGAAATTGTGAAAGTGTGTGATTGAATTGAATATACATAAGATGCGATGATTAACGGGTTTATTGATGGTCAATACTCAGAACAGAATGATCACTTGGTGTTGGCAGGAGCATTGGTGGATGCAGAGATGCCAGGTCCTCCATCTAGCAAAAAAAAACAAAAAATGTCCGGTTTGATTTTTTTTTTTGATAGATATAATATTGAAAATTTATAATCAACTTACGTTAGGAAGTACACTTGAAAGTAAGTTAGATAAGCTCTGAAAATATTGGTAATTATTCTTAGGGTAGAGAGAAATTATTGTAAACAATACACTTAAGAGTCCAACAGCAACGGAGAAGAGGGCGAAGAGCACAAAGATGGCCAAGAAACGGGACATTTTTCTGGAAGATTTATAGAGATTGGAGGTGGAATGGAATGATGATTATGGTGCTGCTCAGCTTGTTTTTATAGTGAACAGTTGTTGGAGATCTATGAAATTCTGAAATTGGAATCGCTTCCGGCTGCGAGAATAACATCCATTGTCAACTGTGTTATGATGAGTGGGATAACAGTTTCCAATTGAAAAAACATCCTTTTCTATTCAATCAATTGTCCCCGAATCAATATAGAGAGCATTGTTGCCTGTTTTGCTCCATATTCCAGATGTTTTCATAGATAGATGAAACACGGAAGTCTGGTCTCGATGGCATTGACTGTTTTGAAACTCAGTTTTCTGTCTGAAACACAACTGAGACGTGTTTGTTGTTCGATCCATCCAGAATTGGATAAGATCCAATAACAATAAATTGAATGGATATCCCACGCATCGTTAGCAATAAATGGTATTCTCGCAGGTGGGAGCCATTCAACTTCCATCACAATCAGATCAATTGTCCATCGGTATGTAGAAAAGGGCGCTGTGGAATCTGATTGTGAAATCCAGTGAATATTTCACTTCACTCGAAAAAATGAACCCCGTGTTCACCATTCTCGCTCTCTTTGCTTCGCTCTCCGTGGTCATGTCTCAGAAGGAGAAGGAGTTTCGACAATTCATTGACGATTTTGTGTATGCTATTGGAGTAAGTTCTTCTACATATGTACCATAATTTTTACGCTTATCCATGATTATTACAGCCGGGTGATGACTTCCTTCTGGAGTTGGCGGCAGTCAATGCAAGTTATGAAGTCATATATTTTCAGTCTCCTGACGCTGATGATGTGGGTCAAGTGTGAAATAGCATTTCTTGAAGATTCTTCCATGTGAACTGTTTATCAATAAAATATTTATCTTTGCGTTTTGTATAGCCCTATTTTTTGGAATAACGTTTCCCAAGAGTGAGTGTCCTGGAATTTCGAAAGCAACCGAAATCTTTCTAAAGTAAAGAAACTTCAGATTGGATGGTAGTAGCACTAGAAACCTCTACAGATAAATACAGAGCAACTAACTACAGTACTTCACAATTAGAAGTTTCAAATGAGTAGACTCTCAAACAAAAGCACTCTTAAATCTCTTAAAAGAGGACGGACAGGATTACGGTATTTCGCATATGGGGTTTTTTGACGGGGACTTGCATGCGATATTGCGCAAGACTTGATGTTCCGGTGTTTGCGGACTTGGCATTTAACCTTACGACAATTCATTTTCGCAATTATTTTTTTTTCAATTTTCAGCCAATTTTGACGGTTTTCGTAAGTTTTTCTTCAGTTTTTTTGTGATTCCAGCCGTTAATACGTTAAATCCGTTAATAATGAACCCTTTTTAGAATGGTGATAAACTAATTGAAATTGTGAAAGTGTTTGATTGAATTGAATATACATAAGATGCGATGATTAACGGGTTTATTGATAGACATTGTCAATTAGACAACACTCATAATGAAATGATCACTTGGTGTTGGCAGAAGCATCGGTTGATTCAGAGATGCCAAGTCCTCTAATACCTTCGATTTCCTAAAAATATGCGGTTCGATAGATAGAATATTGAAAAATTATCATCAACTAACCTCCACAATATTATTAAGAATGGTGAGGAGCTAAAAATATTGATAATTATTGTTAAGGTAAAGATTACTGTAACGAATTACATTATGCTGAGTAACAGCAACGGAGAAAATGGCGAAAAGCACAAAGATGACCAAGAAACGGCGCATTGTTCTGGAAGTTTATGGAGATTGGAGGAGGAATGGGAATGGAAATGGGATGATAGAATGATGATTATGGTGCTGTCCGGCTTGCTTTTATAGTGGAAAATTGTTAGGGATCTATGAAATTTTGAAATTGGAATAGCTTCCTGCTGCGAGAATAACATCCATCGTCAACTGTTTTATGATGAGTGGAATGGGATAACAGTTTCCAATAGGAAAAACATAGTTTTCTATTCAATCAATTGTCCGCGGATCAATATAGAGCATTGTTGCCTATGTCGCTCCATATTCCAGATGTTTTCATGGATGACAGAAACACGGAAGTCTGGTCTGGGCGGCGCTGACTGTTTTGAGAGTCAGTTGTCTGTCTGAAACACAACTGACACGTGTTTGTTATTCGATCCATCCAGAACAGATTGAATCGGATCCAATAACAATCGATTGAATGGATATCCCACGCATCACAACACAGTTGACAATAGATGTTATCCAACTTTCACCAGATCAGTTGTCATCAGCATGTATAAAAGGGCGCTGCGGAGTCTAAAATTCAGTCGTTCACTTCAACGAAAAATGAACGTTTTATTCATCATTTCCACTCTCTTTGCTCTGTTTTCTGTGGTCATGTCTCAGGATGTGGCAAAAGGAAATGCCAATCTTTTGGCTACTCTTGTGGTAACTTTTTCTACTGTGCATAGACTTTTTATTTGATTATTACAGGGACTTCAAGTGGACACCATGCTTGGCTTGGGTTTGGCGAGATGATAATTAGACTTCTGTCTCTGCAAATGGGACTGTTGATGGGATGGGTAAAATAACTGCTTTCGTAGGTGGAATAGCTTTTCTTGGGGGTACTTCCATGTTAACTGTTAACCAATAAAATATTCATCGGGCATTCGAAAGATAATAGAAACCAGACAAGATGAAACACTGTTATCTGTTTTTCAAACACTCAAACAGAAAGTTGAGTTTGCAGTTCGAACGTCTCGCCGCGATCGCCGTCTCTTTATCTCTGCGTCTCCACCCGCGCTCTCACTCTCTCACACATTGCCACGTAGCTACGTGGCGAGACCCATTCCACGTGCCGTAGCCCCACGGTGTGAATATTTGAAAAACGGATATAAATATTCAGACAAGATCCGAAGCTTTCAAATATCAAAAATCAATTTCAATCTTTAACTAACTTCCCAATCATCTCCACGTCTTGCTCTTATCACTCTTCCGCTATCAAAAAACCCGCGTAACATCACATTTTTATACATTCTGACGAACACGAAGCTTATTTATAGGCACCCCGATAATTGTAACGTTTCGCAACTTTCCATCTTTTAACTATAACGTTTCGCAACTTCAAGTGCTGAGACAAATATATTTGAAGTACGAGAGAGTTTTTTGAAGAAAAAAAGCTTTAGTTGCGAAACTTCGGGTCTCAACGTATATGAATCGCAGTGATCATTATTTTCACATCAAAAAAAATGTGAAAAACGACAAAGCCACAGCTGCAAAATCAGAACCAGACAATAATCACCAACTTCCGTGTTTTCCCCGTTTCCGTGTGTTTTGCCACGAGCCGAATGCAAAATATTGCAGAGCCAGTCAGTAATCATATCACAGACATCACCTCATTATGAACAATGGTTGTTTTCGTGTTCCCATGAGATCTCCAGACATCCCTCCCCCAAATTCTCAGTATAAAAGCAGAAGCCTTTGGGATTTGAGATTAGATTCAGAAGCCAACCACTCTTTTGATATCATGAAAACCCTTGTCATTTTCTCCTTCTTCGCTCTGCTTTCTGTCGCCTTTTGCGAGAATCCTGAGGAGCCGCCGGTCAGTTAAAAGCTTCCCTAATCTCGATGATTTCTATCATTTTTCAGAAGCCAGAAGGCAACTCCAACGACCCACTGGCGGTAAATTTCATGTAGACAGTCCCAAGCAAACGAAGAAACGAATTGGCTGCGTACCATCTTTGCCAGAGTATTCAAGGTTAAATTGTTGAATACCCAGGGTACGCAGCCAATTTCTTTTCCTTCTCAAGTATTCGATGCTCCTAGTAATGCACACTTTTCCAGCTAGTGAACGGTGTCCTCGGTCCGATCGGAGTCACTGTTCCGAGTCTTCCGAGTCTTCCAATACTGTCTCACGGAACAGAACCAAAAGATCCGGAGCCGCCAATGAACGAGTGAATTCGAAGGAAGTCATTGATATGATTTTTAAATGAATAAATGATCAGTTAATTGGTGGCAAGGTGTTTATACATTGGCCAGGAGTGGCCGCGGGGAGCCTTGAAGCGCAGAACGTTTCGCTATGCGCCTTGAAACGGCAATAAGTTGGATTTTTCGTTTTTCGTTTGTGTGTACCAACCGCACGCATTGCGGTCGCGCCGCACCGCGGCTGCTTGAAATCAAGGTGATCACTGTTTCAAATGCAATCATTAAAGTGGGCAGCTTCAATGGTTCCCGTTGCAAAGTTGTCCGCGAGGAGAAGGAAGAAGTGGACGTGTTGATTATATTATGACATTCAAAAGACCTTGAGGGATGTGATACGAGGGTGCAAAGGGATCAAAAACTTATTTTTATTGGGTTGATGGAAGTTATTTATGAATTTTATTGAGTTAGGTAGCCGGAGAGATATTCAAAGATAGGCCACTAGAGACAGCCTCTTTGTTTGGCGATGATCCTCTTTCCTCCACAAACAAATCAGTTTTCGGACAGCTTGTCGATAAGGAGAATGAACTGATAACATGACACACGTGGACACTAGACCATGAAGTGCAATGACCACGAAAAGCAGATTATTAAGAGCTTGATTGAAGTAGCCGGACATGAAAGCGAATATCATATAAAGGACAGGACAGACGAGGAAAAGGAGGGGAATGGACAGCTGGATACTCAGTGCCACGTAGAACTTTTTTTGAATTCGTTGAGTGTGCTCGGAGACGTTCTCTGTTCTGGAGAGCAGTCGAAGGATGCGGAAGAAGAAGTAGAGAATCTGGGAGCAACAAGTGAACGCAATGGCCATTGCGGAGTAGGCCATTAGTCGAATGTCTATGGACATCACAAAGAAGTCTGGATGATCGAACACTTCGGACGGCAGGCACGGCAACTGTTCTCTGACAGATTGAATCGCATGGGATTGCTCTGGAACAGCAAACAAGGGAGGCATCGTGAATGCGAATGCCAGAATGTAATTGGCAACTGCTTGCAGCGTTCGCACAGTTTCAGACTGTTTCTTGTCGATTCGCAAAGCATTATACCGATTCTCGAACAGGCACAGAATCGCAGTGACTGTTGCTGCAAGAGAGAATTGGCTGTTCTGCTTAACACCATGATACCTGCGATGGTAGTCTCGAAAAGGTAGAGTCGAATAGGTTTGTAGGCATTCAACAACGATAGAAACCCTGTAAAGGAGCCAGCAGCGAAGGGAAAAATGACAAAGGGAGTGGTGACTGCAGTCATCAGAATATCGAGAAGCACACTCCAGACGTGCAATGCAAACATGCTCCACTTGATCGAAGCCATTTTCGATGGAGTATGGAACACGAGAATATGGGTTCCCAGGATATGAATCGGCACTTCGATTATCGCCAGTGGATGAAGAACTGTGGCGGTGAAATCATGAGATTCGAGGAAGGTGTTTCGGTAGGAGCACATGAGTAGCAGAATGGAGTCAGCCCGAGTCTAGCCATCAGCTGAGTGGGTGCTCTGCAGCTTATCGAGTTATTCTTCCCGAAGCTCAAAATTGTGCTTTTTGATGCCGATTTTGAACTTTCATAGAGAAATCTAACAATCGAAAATTGGCAGGAACGAATATCGAATCGGATGACAAAAACGGATTCAATCGATATTTCCGGAACACATTATCAAATTTTCTTGACTCAATTTTCATTTTTCGAACCTCACGGGGGAACTGGGAGTTGTCTGATAAAACTGATAGCACCAATCGATTCTACGGGTCGATATAGGTACGTGAAAGTGGTTTCTACAATGGTCAGATTTGTCTGATCCGCAGGGGTCTACAAGGTGCGAAAATGGAATGGAACGGTTAAAAGAAATCGGTCGGCCACGCCTTAATACATATTTTTCCAGCTAGCGAACGGGATACTCGTCGGATTCACTGTTGCGAACCTCCCGTTACTATCTCAAGGAAAGGAAACAGCGCCGATGATGAGGTGTTCATAGCTATGCGCCTTGACGCCAATCGGTTGGATTTTCTCGTTTACTATGTACCAACCGGAAGCATTGTGGTTACGCGAAATCAAGATAATCAATCGTCAAGGGTCTTGAATTGCCACGTTTTTTTGGAATGCTTTATTAACGGGAGAGTTATGGGAATGTTATTGGAAGTCCTGGAAGTCTTGGAATTCCTGGAATGGATGGAACTCCTGGAACTCCAGGAACAGATGGAACTCCTGGGATATTTATATGTCCTGGAATGGATAGAACAGATGCAACATTTGGGATTTCTATGACTCCTGGAACAGATGAAACAGTGGGAACAGCGGGAATAGATGAAACAGATGGTATAGATGGAATCCCTGGAGCACCCGGAACAGATGGAACTCCAGGAACGGATGGAATTCCTGGTAGAGATGGAACTCCTGGAACTCCTGGAACCCCTGGAATAGATGAAACATCTGGGATGTCTATGGGTCCTTGAACTGATGGAAGAGTGGGAATAACTGGAACGGATGAAACAGGTGGAATAGATGGGACTCCTGGAACTCCCGGAACAGATGGAACTCCTGGGATGGATGGGATAGATGGGACGTCTGGAACTCCTGGAACTCCTGGAACCCCTGGAACTCCTGGAACTCCTGGAACCCCTGGAACTCCTGGAACTCCTGGAACCCCTGGAACTCCTGGAACTCCTGGAACCCCTGGAACTCCTGGAACTCCTGGAACCCCTGGAACTCCTGGAACTCCTGGAACCCCTGGAACTCCTGGAACTCCTGGAACTCCTGGAACTCCTGGAACTCCTGGAACTCCTGGAACTCCTGGAACTCCTGGAACTCCTGGAACAGATGGAACTGTTGGAATGGCTAGAACGGGTGGAACAGTAGGAACTCCTGGAATCGATGGAACTCCTGGAATAGATGAAGTGTCCGGAATTTTGATCTGCAAAAGAATACAAGGTATTGTTCATTGATCAATTTGACTCACTGGCAACTGCATCAGAAGGGAAGAGATAATCTGAAAAAAAAAACATAGACGGTACCTTGAAACCTTGAAAGAATCAGCCTGGGCAAGAGGTGGGTAACGTCTAAGCCAGAGTGTAACCCTAGAGCAGCGGTTACCCACCGCTTGCCTAGTCGTTGCCAAAGCATTGTCTACTAGTTGTGAACTGTGAAATGCGAACTTACACCTCCGATAGGAAGACTGTTCAAGATTTCAGTTGGATCCGGCTGGCAGAAAGCCACGGAGAGCAGGGCGAGGAATCCGAGAACGGGGAGGAAGGAGATGTTCATGTTAGAATGAAGTGAGTGAACATAGTGCTATTGACTTGGCTTTTATACCAAAACTGTAGCGGATTTCTGTGTGGGTTGATTGTGAATGGCATTGTGATCCATCCATGTTTTTCACTTCTAGTCGAGACTTGAATAGAAGTTCCACGTATCGTATCAAAACATTTTTGATTGTTGTCATGTCCATGTCATGTTGTGCCGGAATCTATACATTCCAAACTGTGAAAATATGTTTTTCAGTTAGTTGAATCAATCTGAAATCGAAAAAAATCTGGAAAAACAACGATCAGAGCCATTGAAATTGGATTGATGCAATAACATCGATCACAACCCAGTCGACAATGGATGTTATGTGAGCGGAAGTTATTCAAATTTCCATATTCCAGACATCACAGATAGTTGGCTCGTATAAAAGGTTGCCTAAAGCGAAAGAATCTGATTCCAACAACAGCAACAAAAAAGGAAATTCCTCTTCGCAGTGCTCTCCATGAGCTGCCCTGCACAGGATTCGGGTCGGGTGATTTTCAGCAGGTTCCTGACCGCTTAAAAACGGCTGTCGCCTGGCGGATCCGTTGTCGACTACACTGACAAAAAATCAATATTGAGCTGTTGAGCTTTGATAACAGAAACACGACACAGCATCTTTTGATGTTTTTGCGGAAATGATAAAGTAACCTTTTGCAGTCCAAAACCCCTAGCTCCTCGGTCGATGTTCAGCTGACCGTCTACCAAGATTCGCCTGTTGACGCGAGTTTGATGCTCCCGGTAATAATGCATACTTTTCCAGCTAGTGAATAGGGTCCTCGCTCCGATCGGAGTCACTGTTCCAAATCTTCCGATACTGTCTCAAAGAGGGGAACCAATGCCGTCCGAGGAGCCAATGAACGAGTGAATTTGAAGAAAGTTGTATGTTCGTTTCTTGAATTGCTACATTGGATTGGTGGAATGCTTTATTAACGGAAGAGAAAATGTTGAGGAACAAATTCAAAAAGGAGGATTTGGAACTACTGGAATATACGGAATGTTGAGTGTTGGAAACGTTGGAAATGGAGGAAGGGGCGGAAGAGCTGGAACTCCTGGAATCGATGAAGCTTTCATCTGAAAATGAATACATAGATGATATTGTTTATTGATCGATTTGACTTACAAGAAGCTTTGGAATAGCGGAATTGGCTTGCTGAAAAAAAAACATATTTAGACGGGAAACGTCGGGAGAGTCACGAGCTTGTAGGTAACGTCTAGGCAACGGCTAATCTAGAAGTTCCGTAGTACCAGGGTAGCCGTTACCTACTCCGTGGCTAAACCTTGCCAAGCCATTGGCACTGGCGACTGCAATGCTCACTTACCCCTCTAAAATTGTTCACGATTTCAGTTGGATCCGGCTGACAGAAAGCCACGGAGAGCATAGCGAAGAATCCAAGAACCGAGAGGAAGGAGATGTTCATGTTGGATGAAGTGAGTAAACATAGTGTTATAGGCTTGCCTTTTATACTGAAACTGTAGCAGATTTTTGTGTGCGTGAATTGTGAATGGCATTGTAATCCATCCGTGTTTTTGACGTCTAGTCTAGACTTAAATGGAACTTCCGCGTATCCTATCAAAACGTTTTTGATTGTTGTCATGTCCATGTCACGTTGTGCCGGAATCTATACATTCCAAACTGTGAAAATATGTTTTTCAGTTAGTTGAATCAATCTGAAATCAAAAAAAGTCTGGAAAAACAACGATCAGAGCCGTTGAAATTGGATGGATGCAATAACATCGACGACACATACATCTCGGCTACTTCTGCTGGACCCAAAAAAAGCAAGCACCCGTCTCAATCAATATTTACGTGAAAACGTGATATGACCTTGCTGCCCTAATACGTGGAGACAGTGGAAGATGTTCACAAAACCGCCCGTTTTAGTTCTTGCCAGCGAAGCGGTTGAAACCCGTCGGATCGGTTGACTTTGTGCTGATTAGTTGAAAAATGCGGCGAAACTTGGAACGGATAGACGGAGAATTGGAAACCCCCGATAGCCTTGTATTTGAGCGGCGGAAGCAGATGTATTACCTAAAACCCCAAAATGCCCGCAAAACTGGAAAACCCCCGATTGCCTTGTATTTTCACGTTGTTTCCGAAGAATCTGCAGATATTTCACGTGATAGCAAGCGTGAATTTACAGAAAGTGCTTGATTTGCTTAAAGAGGGATTGTTTCCGTGGCCTCCATGGTATAGTGGTAAAACATTAGAATTCATAATTTATAAGCGCCCGGCTTGGGTCCAGCAGAAGTAGCCGAGATCTTCATGTACTGTTTCACAAGGAAGGTTATTTTTGGGGACACTACGAGGTAAGGAGCACCCAAACAATAAAACCACTTGGTTGGCAAAGTTCCAGCCACCAGTTGTTGGTATTATGGAACCGTAACGAAAGTTATCTGGAAAATGCCGCTTACTATTAGTGGTGCAAAGGTGAGACTATATTGGAGAGTTGCTACCTTCAAGACGTCATGGCTTCCGTAAAAACAAAAAATGGTGGTTTCCAATTATCTTTTTCCAGTTATCATAAAATCTGATTGGAAATAAGACGGGAAAACACTAAGAAAACTGGGGCAAAGTATTAACTCTATAGCGCAACTCACAATCAGATGTTCACCATTTTCATTGGCATTCTATGAGGAAACGAAACATTGGGTTGGAATGCTTTATTCAGAGAAAAGAAAATGTTCAGGAACAAATTCAAGAAATTCAAGAAACAGATGGTAGTCATCCCATTCCTGAAATTTGGGAAAGTCCTGGAATTTGGGAAAGTCCTGGAATTTGGGAAAGTCCGGGCATTTGGGAAAGTCCCGGAATTTGGGAAAGTCCTGGAATTTGTGACATTCCACGAACTCCACGAACTCCTGGAACTCCTGGAATCGATGAAACAGATGAAGCGTCCGGGGTTTTGATCTGAAAATGCATACATGATATTGTTCAACCAGCGTGGCTCCGGCGGCTATCGCCGCCGTTTCCAGCTGGATTTCGTTTATTTTTGACTACCCGTAATAAGTTATCCTTTTGAAAAAAAAGTTATTT
>LR573250.1:0-15380 GCA_900536345.3 Caenorhabditis sp. 39 LS-2015 | reverse complement strand
TTACATCATTTTCGGTCGCATTCATCAATAAAAACAGTAGTTTAGCAAATGGTTTATTTCGAAACATTTTTCGAAAAATTTCAAACGAACAAATTATTGCCTCTTCGCGCCTTCTGCCCGCTTGACACAGGGCAACAGATGATTGAAATAGTTCACCCGATTTTGGGTGTTCATCATTGCCCTGCAAATCGTGCAGAGCGCCATCGGTATTTGGACACGCTCCGCGTCAACGATGACCACCTGACCTGCTTGGTTGAGCGTCCTGCACTCGCGGCACATGCGGACGATGGAAATCTCCTCATTGTACAAGAACCGTGGGTTCAGGTTGCCTTAGGAGGCATCAGGTATTTCAACGTCCTTCGATCTTTCGATCAGATAGCGCTGGAAGGCAAATGAAATTTACTGAACATTTTTGAAAAACTTACTTCGCGGGCAGGATGGAAACCAGCTTCGACTGGGCGCTTCCTTTTTGGTGCCCAATTGTCCGAATCCTCAAAGTGTTGTGTAGACTCTTCTTGAACACCCTTGTTTCAGGGTCGTCAGGTTTTCGCAACCATCCTTATCTCTAGACTCATCCGATGAGGCGGGAAACAAAGCGTCAAGGTCATCTGTTGCTACAATCTCCCCAGACGTACGTCTTCTGGTCATTCTTCCCCTTTTTGTCTCGCAGATGCGGTGACTCCTCTACCTCTCTTTTTTTGAGGGCTAGGGGTTTGATTTATCTGAAGTTTGTCAAAAAAAATATTTCTCCTTTTTTATTTTTTACTATGATTACTATGATTTGTGATCGCCATTAAATTGCAAAGGTAAGAATTGTCAAGTTTAAAATATTAGTGAAAATTTTTTGAACTTTTTGAAAAAAAACAGCATAATTTTTAAAAAGTTTTCTATACACTGCTCGTCAGAATCATAGCCTCCCCCCCCCCCCAAAATTCCGTGTAGGGCAGGTATTTCGAAGTTTCTAGGTTGCGGTGTATGGAAAATTGGATAGAGCACCTCAAATTAGTATACTGGGACAATTTTTAGGTATTTATGTAAAAAAATTTTGGGGTTTGTTTAAGATAACTTTTTTGTAGGTATCCGCTCGATCTGAAATTTTTTGTGCATATACAGTACAGTATTGTACTAGATTACATAATATCAAACTGATGAATTTTCGAAACATTTTGAAATTATTTAAATTTTTCGTTTTTTTCAAGTTTTGAGTTTTTTCACTATTTTTGATTTTTTTTGGTTTATTCTGTTTCGAGATAGTCTAGAGTGGGCTATTCGTTGTTAATGTGTTTTTGGGCATTAGAAAATCATCTGAAAAAAATATCTGACGCAAAACGCGAAAATCGGAAAAAAAAAACGAAAAAATTGAATAATTTCAAAAAATTTCAAACATTCATCAGTTTGATATTTTATAATTTAGTACAATACTGTATTGTAAATGCACAAAAAATTTCAGGTTGATCGGACACTTTGAAAAAAAGTTATCTTGAAAAAACCCCAAAAAATTGCATGTAATAGCTTTTTGGCCACCACTGTATATTGTTTGGTGAAAAAAGACAAGTTTGAAATTGTGAATCCAATCATTTTTAGATTTTAGAATACTATAGTTTATTTGAAACCCATGAACCGCGCTCTACCACTGAGCCACCGGCGGTAGTCTGGCATAATGGTGTAACATGTATTTGTTTCTCGCCTAAAAACCTATAGATTTTTCTTATACAACAGTGTTTCAGTCGATAGGGGTTTGCTACACAAACTTCTTTTTTTTTTCGAAACCGATGAAAATTCCAGCACCTGACGTGTCATTAATCACCGTCGGTATTTCAAACAACTTGGTGTCATCGATCATTTGGGGTGTTTGAAATGGTCATTTTTCAATGAGAGCCGGTTTAGAACCAGTAGCACCGCCTCCAGTGCCGGAGCAAGACGTATAAAAAAGGAGCGCCATATTCGATTTCCCAAGGACTATTCATCGTCAAAGCAACAAACTCTTCAGCAGCAAACCAATTCGTCAGCAAATCAAGAAATCGCACCAAATGGTATGTTGTTACCAAAAGTCTTTTCTCAACCAGATATTTCAGGTTCTCCTACATCATTTTGTGCTGCGAATGGACAATTATTCGCCTCTCAAGAGCCGCGCGAAAAACGTGGCTCTTGAGAGGCACGGTCCAATAGCCGTGAGAAAAACGTACGGCCCGCGGGATACCGAAGTGCTAGTAGGAACGTTTATAATACTCAAAGAAGGGTATGTAATTTTTAAATTTGTTCTATCAATTTAAAAAATTATTTCAGACCTCAGGCAATAGTATTCAACCACGCACATTACGGCCGAGTTAACCTAATTGAGTATTATCGCCGTCGCTACAATGAGATCCTGAGACCCGAAACACTGCTTGTTCGGAGAGTTGGCTCGGCTGATGTGTTTCCCGCGGAGCTGTTAATTGTTCTTTAATCGCTTACGATTAATGAATTTTGTTAAAAATAAACTTGTTAAATAAAAAAAACTGTCGTTAATGTGTTTGAGCCGAGGAAGCAGATGTATTACCTAAAAACCCCAAAACGCCCGAATAATTTGCTCGTACCCCGCACCACATCGTCCGCTGCCTTTCTGGCGTACCGATCGAGTTCCTCTCTACAGCTAGTCATCTGCCCTCTCCATGTCTCTCTCTCTCCCCTCTCTATCGACACTGTCTGGGTGTGTGGTGTTCCAATCTGCCTACCACGACGTCTGCCCTCTTTTTTTTGGAGATTTCGCGGGCCGTACTTCATTATCGCTGGATCTCCGTTTGAAACACCACAGGAGCTAGCTGACACGATCGGCCGTGTCAGCAATCGGTTTTCAGGTTTTAAACAGGACAAGCACCGCCTCCAGATCCGGAATCAGACGTATAAAAAGGAGCTCTATATGCAGCTCTGTCAAATCCACACTATTTTTTGCATTTTACTTATTTCATTTTTTTTTTTTTTTACTTACATTTCTTTCAGACTATGACCCCAAACAAGTCATTCGTCGACACCAACGCGGCTAAGGAGCCGTTCATGGTTCAGCGGAAGCTGGACAGTCTCCCCGGCCGGCAACGTAATGTTGCTATCGAGCGAGACCGGCATCGTCTTGCGTTACCCGGTGCGAGACGGGTAAGCCAAAAAAAATGTTAACCTACTTTTTTAAATTGGTATGTTATTTCTTTTATTATTTTTATTTATTTCGTAATTTCAGGGCCAGCGAAATCAATTTTTATTGCGGCCGTTATGGTGGGCGGGTGACCATGGTTGAATACTACGAACTAACAATAAGATACAACATCGACCTCCAACCCTGGGACATCTTGGTGCGTAGGGTTGGCAGCAATGAGGTTTTCCCTGCTTTCCTACTGGATGTCATCGAGGGTATACAAATGCTGGAGTTCCTCGACGACGCATCAATATGAGCCTCGGATATTGCGAGAATGGGGGCGCGACCACTTTTATTGTGAGCGCATCAAAAAGGAGGATCACACTGAGACTGCTCCCTTCACGAATGTTGTCTATCTCTGCATTTTTGCCGGGACTCCTGCAGGACGGTTCCAGGACTCCAGCGGGACACTACCGGGACTCCATCTGGACACCACGGTAGTCTCCAGGTTTCGTCCCGGTACCGTCCTGCTGGAGTCCTGGTATCGTCCAGGCGGACTCCGGGAATATTTGTTTTCTCTCGCTCCCTCCCGCTCGTACTTTTTCGTGTTTTTCACTGGTTTTCAAAGGTTTTCATTTATTGAAAAAAACATCAAATACAACAAAAGGTGAATGTTAAAGCAATAAATAAAAACAGTAACAAATAATTAACATTATTTCGAGATTCTGTCCAGTTTCGGAAGACCGCGTCGTGAGATGAACTTGTAGTATTCCGGTGTATGACGCTGCTGAAAAATTTCTAAATTTTTACACTGAAATTCAATGAAAAAAACAACTTACTTGATTTCGTCCGTATCAGCAAGACCTCAGAATGTTTCCACAGTCTTCTTTTCCGGGTTCATCGTCATTTACCAGGTGAATGAATCTTTTCGTTGCGTTTCTCGGCATTGCTCTGAACAAAGGCGTGAGTTTCACTGTAAAAGTCAATGAAACACATGCGATCAACACTATTTTTCATTAAAACATGACGAGGGAGAAAAAAGAATCTATTTTTAATTGAAAAACGTCGAAAAAAAGGAAACGAAAATCAATAATCAAGCAAGAAAAATCCTGCTGCGTGTGTCCCCACTTTTCATTTAAAATCTGGACGATACCGGACACTAACAGGACGCTACCAGGACTCCTGCAGGGCGCCCGTCCAGCTGGAGTCCCGGCGCGTTTGCAGAGTATGGAGCTCTCACAACGTCTGCCGCACGCCTCAAATTGTACAAAGCACTCGAAGTCGAGGGTATCACTGTATGCTACTGTGGTGAGTGATATCTCAATTGGAACATGTGTAAATTTACCATTTGATAGATACCGATTCAATCATGTACTTGTACGATCGTGGAACGGACCGAATGGCTAAACTGAAGGGTGACGGACTGGGTATGCTCACCAACGAAGTACCTAATGGATTCGAGACAACCAGGGACCTTGTTGATAAATATCATTCTTATATAATAACTTTCTTATTCTGTCCGGATGTCCGTTTTTCCGTTTGTGTTTCTGTGCGCATTTGACCCGGTCACGTAAAAATCAAATGGTATTCACGCGGAAATCGAACATTTTCAGAAAAAAGACACGCCAGCCTGATGCGGCGCAGCCGCACGTTCAGGCTGGTCCTTACTATAGGAAAAACTAAATTGTGGGACAGTCCAATAAAGAATACCAGCTATATAATCTTACACACACATACACAACAGACACTACTATGTTTCTTTTTCGAATCTTAAGATTCTTGTAAAATAAATGAGAAAATTTCAATTTTTCAATTTTCCAACAAAATTAAATGTTATCAAAACAATTATAGGTTTTTTTTTAAATTGATAGTCAAAAAAATTGATTTGGAAAAAAAATTATTTTATTTTTGAAAAATTGGCCTAGCTATTTGAAAGTTTTATTCAGATTTTTTGATAAATAAAGAAAAACAAAATTGGAAAATTTTCAATATTTTTTTTTAAATTGTAAAAATTATTGGAACAGCAATTTTTTCCAAAATATATAATTTTTTTGGAACGATTCAAATTTTTGAATTAAAAAAAAATTAAATTTTTTTTCAATTTTTTAAAAGTAAATAAGTTTTATAATTTTAAATTTACTATTTATTTTCTTTAATTCAAAAAAATGCATTGGAAGTTTTTGTTTTTTATTTTTCGACAATTCAAAAAAATTGGATTTTTTCAGAATTTTTTATTAAATTTTCAAGGTTATTTTCAATTTTTAAAAATATGATTTTAATTTTTTTTTTTTAATTCATTTTTTTCTAATGAGTTTTTAAAAAAAATTCTACCATTCAGAAAATTCACTTTCAAAAATCCTCAAAATCCAAAAATCCCGATTTCTTCGTTGCGAGACCCATAAACTGCCGTTGTCGTGATTGTAAAATCCCCGAATAAAATCCTCGATTTCTGACCATAAAACAGACCGGAAAGTGCGAAAAAAACTTATTTAGATACACGAAATCAACGAGAATTTCGATTGGCAGCAGCCAAAATGTCCAAACCAAAATTTCTTTTAATTTTCTTTGCTTTTTCCATATTTCTACCTCCCATAGCACATTCCTGTACTGCAACTGACGGATTTGGCAGTCCGATAGTCGTGGAATCGACTACCGGATCCGCAGAGGAGTCGAGTACCATAACTGATGATGAAGTGTCCACTGAAGCCATGTCGTCGACTTCTTCAACACCCGAAGAAGTTTGTCAAGTACAACCTGGTTGTAAACTCAGTTTGATCGAGTTTGTACCTCCATCGGATGCCACGGAGGCGCAGGTTTTGGCGGTGTGAGTTGCTTATAAATGGTGGTTTTGGTATTTTGACACATATCTCTGCAACGGTAAGAAATATCAAAAAATGGTCAAGTACAAAAATACGCCACATATCAAAGGCTACAACTTTGTAGTGGAGAGTTTTTTGATATCTCTCACTGTTTCTCAGATATGCGAGTTTTTACAAAAATTTGGTTATCGACGCATCATGTCCGAAGCTACTGGCTTAGCTTGTCCGATAAATATCTCAGAAACGGTAAAATATATCTAAAAGTAATCAACTACAAAAATACGCAAAATATCAAGAGCTACAATTTTGTAGTTAACAACTTTTTGATATCTCTTACCGTTACTGAGATATATGTCAAAATACGCAGACATGGGAAGTATTTTTGTTGGTCGGCAACGAAAATTTGCAATTTTTCAAGTTCCATCCTCTAAAATTTAATTTTCCGTTGAAGAACCTTCTTCCAGCCAAGGTACCGGTGCCGATTGCATCACTATGACAATTTCCTGCACTGCGGACAGTACGAACACCGCATTCATCAAGTTCAACAATGGAAATGACGGTCCGACGGAAAATGCGCCGCCTAAAACGGTTAGGGAGTTATTTTTCTTTGAATTGAATCTAAATCGACCTAAGAAACAAAGAAGACACTTAAAAAATTTAAAAATGAAAAAAAAAATTAACATTAGAAAAAGAACTTGAAAGTTTAAAAAATTAAAAAATTTAAATTAAAAAAGAATTTAAACATTTGAAAATTTGAAACTTAAATAAACAAAAAATATTTTTAAAAATTCAAATTTAATTTCAGACCGTAACCTCGACGCTGATCTGCCGTGACAGTCTATGGTTCTCTGGGTCAACGGCCGACATTATCAACATCGTCAGTTGCGATCAAATATCTTAGACTTGGGTCTCGAAGCGATCTCCATTTTCATTCTCATTTTTTCCACACTTTCATTTTCCCTTTTTGATCACTTGAACCTTTCATTTTCGCGTATCGTATTACAGAACACTACGAACCGCACCATATGAATTTATCACCTAGAGTTATCCATATCTCATCGCTTTTTTTAAAAACTGGATAGTGGGGTAGTTGGGTGAAAAGATCAAGTGATTTGATAACAATGACTAGAAAAGATGGAATTGAAAATTCATTTGAAAAAATAACTAAAAAATCATGAATAAAAATAAAAATAAAAATAAACAAACTACGCCTAAATCTGTGTATTACACTATTCGAACTACTCGGGTGCTTCTGATCAGACGAGTGCAGTACATACAATCCAAATATCAAACGAAATTCTAAATGAATTAGAATCAGACCTGACTGCATCTGGCTGACGTGACCGCTGGTATTTTCGTCGCATAGTACCATTCCCCGTTCCTACATTGAAGGGTTACTGTCACTGTCTGAAAATATTATAATTTTGTTTTTCCTAACAAAAAGTTCAGTAGTAACCTTTTTCCCTGGATTGTTCTCCATTGGACCGCCCAACGGATCGTTGAACTCGATGAATGCCGCTAGTTCTCCGTCCGCTGTACAGGTGAGTGTCATGGTGTTGCAGTTGTCGCCGGTACCGATACTAAAAGAATGGCAGTTTATTACGCATAGCGGCTATGTACTGTTTAAAGGCGCATCGTGTTTTAGCTGCGTACTTAGCTTTCAACTAGTGTTCGAAATGGATGCCGAAACCAGTACTACCTTTTGTTTGGTAGTCCGAGAGAAATACACTTTCATCATTTTTTGCATTTTTAGGTTTAACCAACGAAATTATCGATGAACACGGTATCCTGTTTTTCAAAACACTCGACGGACTGTGACCGTTTGATCTACCAGGGATTCACCGGTAAAACACTATCGGCAGAGGCTACCACCACCTCAGAACACTTGTTCCCACCGTATACAACTTTGTAAACGCAGCAAGACATTTTTCCCATTTTAGGAAAATTTCGCAGCGTTTACCGAAAATGTCCCAAATCCACAACTCACGTTCCAAATACCTGCGCCTGTGTCGCATCGGCCGGCGGTGTGAATTCTACTTGTTCCAGTGTGCAAGTTGAACAAGTTGACGGCGTGGGAGTGGTAAAAATCGGAGTGCCTCCTCCGCTAGTCGCCATGCACGCGAACACAATGTCGACAGAAAACAAGGAGAAATATAGAAATGTCTGTATCTTCAACGAGAACATTTTAAACTTCAACTGAAAGACTACCTAAAATCTCATTTAAATACTCCGGATTTCTTTTGTCACTCCTCCGGGAACAAACTTGAAAAATTCTAATCAGATTATGAAAAACAAAAGTGGGCGGAGCTTGGAACAGTTAGGCACTCGATTAGGACAAAAGTGATCCGTGGAAGGTGGATCGGAGGGTCAGATAAGCGACGAAGACGGAACGGATCAGTAGATCAAAATTGGTTGTGGGCGGAGGAGACTGATATCCTGGACGGGACTGCAGGACTGATCTTAGAGTTTCCACTATGTTTCGTTTCCTTGTTTTTGCCCATCGATTGTTTCCATAGATTCGGCATTTGGCTGCGTACGTATTATCTGTTTTTCAAATGGTGACAGTTGGGCTTTGGGGGCGGAGCTTGAGTCTTGCCACGCGTGAGCGCAGTGAACGCACCTGTGAGCGATTTGCGTCCCGAAAAAATGAAAAAATCGGAAAAATCGTTCAAAACTAGCAAATTTCGAAATTACATTCGAACGCAAACCGCTCACAGGTGTGCTCACTGCACTCACTGCGCTCACGCGTGGCGAGACTCTAGCTCCGCCCCCAAAGCCCAACTGTCACCATTTGAAAAACAGATAATATCCTGTTCAGGTTTTTAGTCGAGGGGGTCCATGTTGATGGTAAATACGCAGCCAAGTATTCCTCGCGTCATGTTTCAGCGCGATTTGAAAAAAAATACACAAAAAACATATTAAAGCACTTTCTAAAATTATATAAACTTCCCGATGGGCCTTGCCGCGATCAGAACTCAGTTTCTTGTCCAATTTCACTGAAAAATCTTAAACAAATCAATTCCATATCCGTAGTTACAATGTGGGAGCACACTGAAACGGCCACTCTCTTTTGTGACTGCGTCTCTCGCTTCACACGCACTCTCGTAGCGAGAATTGCAAACATTGCATTCTTGCTCCAAAGAACTTCTAGGTAAATCAATTTTCGAATTATTTTTAGCGAATATTTTATTATCAGGGTTCAATTTTCTTCAAGATTTTTTTTCTACAAAAATTTAAACATGTTAAATTTCTTTTCTGTCCACGGCGATTTTCGGATTTAAATTCGCATCAATCTACAAACACATCATTGTCATTGTCGTTGTCTTCCCGATGTTGCTGACGTCGAAGAAAAATCGTATCCGCCGAAAAAACAGTTTTTGTCTATCTACGCGTATCGTTTAATTCGTTGTTTCCTTCGTTTATCTCTCTTTTTCTGATCATCTGTTTTCGTTTTCTTGGTCGATCTTTTGATCCGTCGGACGGATATTTTGCGCGGACGTTTTCGAGATGCACCAATAAAAAATTATTCATCTCATCGCTTTCTTAAACTGGAAAATGGGGTAGTTGGGTGAAAAGAGAACACCCTGTGATAAAGTTCATTAGAAACCATGCCATGGACATTTTATTATAAAATATGACTATAATCATAAAATCGATACGAAATATTTTTTTAAACTACGCTAAACCTGTATATTACTCTATTCGGACTACTCGGGTGCTTCTAATCAAACGAGTAAAATACATTCAATTCAAATATCCAGCCTAATTCTAATTCAAAGTTGATCGCAGCTGGCTTCCGTGATCTCTCCTGGTTCCGTACCATAACGCCATTCCCCGTTTATGCATTCAATGGTGGTTACCACTGTCTGCAAATTTTAACATTTTTATTTTTCTTCTCAACAAATTCAGAAATAACCATTTTGGGTGGAATGTTTTCCGCCGGACCTCCCAACGGATCGTTGAACTCTATGAATGCCGCTTTTCCTGCGTCCGCTGTACACGTGAGTGTCATGATGTTGCAGTTGTCACCGGTACCGATTCTAAAAGGATGATAGTTAATTAAGATCACGGATAAAGGTAATGTCGATCAGTTTTTCAAGTCTTTGACAATGCTGATATTAGCAGTCTCACGCAAAAACGTAAAATGGCCTAGGCCACGTGGCGCCGCTCCTTGTCCACGGCCACACGGGTCACGCCTCGATTAAAAAATTTCAGTTGTGTGTTACCGTATTTTTCATCATTTTCTGCCTTTTCGTGGCGTGACGATGAGCGCCGCCACGTGGCCTAGGCCATTTTACCTTTTCGCGTGAGACAGCTAATAACGGATTTCAAGTTTTCGGTGGCGATATCCGCATTCCACATCATTGGAAGGTAACTTTGTCGTGTAGCGTGATACTTTGTGTTAGTGTTGGCTGCTCTCTCGTTCAGCGCGCTCACCTTCGCACTCTTGATTTAGAATACGCATTCGCTAAACCACTGAACCTACCCTTCGAAACAATGGTGCATCGACCGGAGATTCACCGGTAAATATTCATTTTCCCAGTTTAACAACTCACGTTCCAGTCACTTGTGCCTCTGTCGCATCAGCCGGCGGCGTGAATTGTACCTGTGCCAGTATGCAAGTCGCCGAACAAGTTGACGGAACAGGAGTGGTAACAATCGGCACGGGAGTGGTAACAATCGGAGTGCCTCCTCCGTTAGTCGCCATGCACGCGAACACAATGTCGACGGAAAATAGGGAGAAATATAGAAATGTCTGTATCTTCAACGATAACATTCTGAACTGATTAATGAAGAGAGTGAGTCCGAAATTTCGACAAAAAACTGAAAATCGGCTACCCACAAATCTCACTTAAATACCCCGGATTTCTCTTGTCACACATTCGGGTACAAACTTGAAAAATTCTGGTCAGATCCTGAAAAACAATAGTGGGCGGAGCCTGAAATAGGCACTCGATTAGGACAAAAGACGGGCGATTTGTGATGCATGAGCGGTGGATCAAAGGGTCAGATAAGCGAAGAAGACGAAACGGATCAGTAGATCAAGATTAGTTGTGGGCGGATGGTTGGAAACGATTCTTGAGGTCAAGACAAGAAACTTCTTACAATTAGTTGGAAAAATTGCAACTTTGTCCTGCTAAGGGCTGAAAATCGCATCTGAATACGCAAAAAACAAGAATTCAACACAATGTTGATCATCAATTTTTCATTATCTCGACTTGTAAGCGCCGGATTAACTTCCTTAGACGTTTCTGAATGTGCGGAACACAGTATTAATGAAAGGTCGAAACATTTTTTTGTTGTTGAAAATGTTTCCATGTTTTGCCCATCAAAGATGGACATCATCATTGTCATTGTCTTCCCGATGTTGCTGACGTCGTAGAAAAATCGAATCCATGGAAAAACAGTTTTTGTCTATAGTCTCTACGCATGTCGTTTAAACCGTTTGTTCCTTTCGTTTATCTCCCATTTTTGATCATCTGTTTCCGTTGTCTTGGTCGATCTCTTGATCCGTGTGACGGATACTTTGCGTCGACGTTTTCGGGTGGATGGGGTATCATGTTACTGGAGGAATTCTTGATTTCGGACGGAAAATTAATAGATGGGAAAATAATTTTTGAATTTACGAATAAATGAATTTTAAAAACTGAAATTAAATTTTTCAATTTTTCAAAAATCGATAATGAAAATTTAAAAAATTGATTTTTTTAAATTTAAATTTTTTCAAAATTTTTGTTTTTTGCATTTTTTTGCATTTATTGTATTTGTTTTATTTTTTTAATAAAAAATATTGAAATAAATTTAATTTTTTAATTTTTGAAATTTTTTTCTCCTTATTTTTTAAAATCTTTTTTTTTTGAAATTTTTGTTAGGTTTTTATCGTTTTTGTTAAATAATTGTAAGATTTTTAAAAATTATTTATAATTAATAAATATTCAATTTTTAAAAAATTAAAAATTTTCAAAAAAAAATTATTTTTTAATTTTGAAAAAAATTCACATTTTCGTAAAAAAAAATTTTTTTCAAAAAATTTTAATTTTTGAGCACTTATTGATTTTTAATTGTAATTCAAAATTTTGCCATTTAAAATATAAATAATTTTTTTCTAATTTCAGAAAATTAATTTTTATTTTTTTTCCAACTTTCCCTTATCAAAATCCATTTTTTTAAATTCCCCAGAGTGCCGATTATCACTGTTATCACCTCCACTAAGCTTATTCAAATCTTCCAATTTTTCCAGATTTGCCAGAAAAATCCCTTCAAAATCCTCCGATAAACCTCTCCCCCCATCCGCCAAACACTTTGCTAATTGAAAAATAAAAATATTTTCCATTTCCATTTCCCAAAAAAAGAACCTTGTATTTATGATACGACTATAGTCAATATACCAGTGAATTCCAGTGTCAATATAACTATTTTTCGCTGTTCATATGGACGCAAAAAACGATGAATACATTCATTGAATACATTCATTTTCTAGTGCTTTTTCGCCTACAAATGGACAGAAAATTCCGATTGGTTTTCGGATTTTTTGCGAAATTTGCAGTGTTTTTTCATGTAATTTTTATTATGGGTCTATTAGCAATGAATTAAAAAATAAAAAATTTGTTGAGAAAATTTGAATTTTATTTGCCAATTTTTTTCAAATTGTTTCAATTTTTAAAGTTAAATTGCTCTTAAATCGACATAATTCCTAAAAATCTCGTTTTTTTTCTCAGCGATTTTCAGAAACAGAAACTATTATTTGTTTTTCAAATTGTGAAAGTTGGGCTTTGGCGCGAGGAGCGGGTCTCGCCACGCGTCAGCGCATTGCGTTCGAATTTAATTTCGAAATTTGCCAGTTTTCAACGATTTTTTCCGGTAAAATACAAATTATTCATCGTTTTTTCCAATAATTCTGTAGAAAATCCACCAAAAAAGACGGAAACCGAAAAAAATCGTTGAAAATTGCAATTTAATTGCAAAAATTGCAATCTCCATGGAGAATTTCAGAATTAAATTCGAACGCAAACGATCACGCGTGGCGAGACCCGCGCCACGCCCCAAAGCCAAACTATCACCATTTGAAAAACGAATAGTACCGTAATCTCCAAGAAAAATTAAAAAATAGGACTGTGATTTTGTAAAAAAAACTATTGAAACGGGAATATTTTTCTTTCAAAATCAAAATAAAAAAAAATTAAATTTATTTGGTCTCGCAATTAATTTTTTATTTCCGTACCAGCCTGAACGTGCGGCTGCGCCGCATCAGGCTGGCGTGTCTTTTTTTCTGGAAATTATCGATTTCCGCGTGAATACCATTTGATTTTTACGTGATCGGGTCAAATGCGCACAGAAAACATCCGGACAAACGGAAAAACGGAAAATTGGAAATGAAAATGTCGGAAATCCGGACAGAATAAGAAAGTTATTATATAAGAATGATTTTTTTCAAATCAAAAAAATGCAAGACGCGGTTCTGCTAAAGAAGGCGCAATTGCGGAATATCAAAGCGTCGTTAATTTTTAGAATTTTCTGAAAAAAATTGAAAATTTTCAAACATTTTTTTTTGTGTGCAAGTATTTAATTGACTTTTATCGAAATCTTTCACAAAACGTTTGCCACCATTTTTTCCCAAAAACTTTCCGCACGGTGTTTCTTTCACTACCCACGCAGTGCAAAAAAATGGCAGCGGTTTTACGTGAAAAAACCGCAACGCAGCAAGCGAACAGAACCGCGTCGCGTCCGACGGCATAAAAACGTTCCCAAAAATTATTTGGGCCTACATTTTGTTTCACGTAAAAATCTCTCCATTCTCACTCTCTTTCGTCATTTTCTAATTGTCTCGCACTCTCTCATTTCAATTCCACGTGCTCGAACGTAAGGGCGAACCGTGCACGTTGCTCATTCTCAACAGGTCACGCGTTAAATTTCACATTTTGACCGTTGCCATCGGAGGGTAGTAAAAGAAACACCGTGCTGGCTGTTTGCCATAGCACGTTTGCACGGAGGGTCATTTTTTAAAATTAAGTAATAGGTGTCATGTATCTTGACATGAACCATAATAACGATAAGAAATACTAAAAAAATGAGCGACTACTGAAAAACGTAGCAAAAATACTTTCAGTTTCTTTAATTCCTCTATTTTTAATCAGATATCAGATCGTCCGATTGTTGAAGAGGTTGTCGGCGTCGGGAAGCACGTGGAAAACCCCCAACTCTCCAATTCCCGGAGCTCATTAAGCGTTGAAGTGCTCAAAGAACTTCGAGTGATTCGAGGGGAAATCGCGGATTTCAAGAAGGCTCAAGGAGATATCAATGGAGGAATACTCAAAGACTTTGAGTCAATTCAAAAAGATCTGATAGATTTGAAAACAAGTCGAGATTTACCTGGAAATGAGGTAAATACAGCACTAGTCATACATACTATTATGCGTTCCTGAGATCGTAAGAGTTGAGATTTCAAACGCGGCCGGGTCCCGCCACGACTTGCTTAGTTTTTTGTGAAACTACGGTGGATTCAACTTTTTTTACAAAAAAGAGAACATCGTGGCGGGACCCGGCCGCGTTTGAAATCTCAACTCTTACGATCTCAGGAACGCATAATACTGAAATACGCAAGATGCTAAGAGTTATGCACAACTTGATAGTTGATAATTTTTGGCATCTCCAGCGGTGACTGATTGTGAGATACGCAGCAAAAACACTTTCAGTTTCTTTAATTTTTCTATTTTGAATCAGATATCGAAACGGCCGATTGTTGAAGAGATTATCGGCGTCTGGGAGCAAGTGGAAAACACTGGCGACAGGAAATTCTGTAAATATGCATCGTTTTTCTCGGACGGGGACTTTATCGTAGCGATTTTTTTTGATTTTCTAATTTTATTTGATGAAGATTCCTTCGATTTCGGATATAAAATCGATATTTCCCGTTGTCTTGAGAATAATCGACTAATTGATGACAGAATATCTAGACAAATGTATATAAGAAACTCGAAACTTCGCGTTGATTCTTTCTCCGGTTCGGCTGCAGTTTATAAAAGAGTTCACATATAATATGTATAACATGTTTTCTGTATTAATAAATGATTTTTCAATGATATCTAAACACCTGTTTATATAGAAAGTTCTTTTTAAAAATAATATTGTTGAGTTTCTGATTTTTACAGACTCAACATTTCGCCACTCACAAAGGAAGCGTTTGCACGGAAAGTCATTCGTTTTGAATTTAAAATTGAGAGGCAAATGAGAAAGGCAGTTGGGTTGCCGCAGAGAAGGCATAACGCTGCTACGGTAACATGAAATGAGACGCTGACTGTGTCCAAGATACCATTTCAGACCGCGCCGCTCTGCGCTCAAACCAACAATACAAACGCCTTGAACCGCGCCGACGTTCGGAAAAGTCTGCACATCCCGAGTTCGCTGCCAGTTTGGCAAGAGTGTAGGTGTGTAAACATCCCATTCCCTGCCACCCA
>LR570359.1:2141-27951 GCA_900536345.3 Caenorhabditis sp. 39 LS-2015 | reverse complement strand
TGCCGGCGGCCCAAGGGATCCAGGTCTCTTCTCCCCTTCCATCAGTGCTTCTACGAGTTCGAAACGACTACGACGGCTTGTCAGACGACGACGACGACGGCAACTCCGACGAAGCGCCCCAATCAGCTACGGATCAGTCAGACGCACATCTTGGCCCGTCTGAGTCACACTAGCGCTCTCAATAACTAGCATAATTCGTCGTTCAATTGTTTATTAACTATCATTGTTATCCGTGTTTCTCACTCACAACTTGTACAATCTCACATGTCCAATCCAATTCACTAGTCGCCAAACGCGACGATCATCTGTTACATTCGTTATGTTGTTCTTTAACTCTCGGGCCTGGCCCGAGAGACATCGTTCTCCCAAATCGTTACCCACGAGACACCAAATCCCACGAGACACCAAATCCCTCTTTACAACAATAAAACGTGTTTCTCCTAACCCCTGTTTTCCCTTTTTACCCTAAAGCACTCTCGAGCGCTTAAAATGTATTATCACAGAGCGCAGCGAAGGGATAAGAATTTTTTTTTGATTAAACCTAGGCATGATTATACTCAATTTGCTCCAAATTTCACGGAAAATTCAATTCAAAAATTCAAATCTCACGCCACGTGTCCAAATAACAGCCCAATAACCTGCTGACCCCAGTGAAGAAAAATTCGATGACAATTGAGGACATTCTGGGTTTACTCTGATTATTCCTAGTGTTTTTCGCACTCATCTGCAAGTTTTGTAGTTATCATGAGGTAAATTAATTTTACCAAAAAAAATTTGGAATAAAAAATTGTATTTTTTCAGTGAAAAAGATTCAGAAAATTCGTCACTTCTTTCCACGCGATCTCCGGAAACAGCTGTTGAAAATGAGGAGGTAATCGATATGGATAATGATGATGATGACGTGGATCAAGAAATCGATAATGAAGAACCACCACGTCACCGATTCTGCAATCCAATCTTTATAATTATCATATCACTACTCGTCATTCTGCTCATCATGATGGCCATCGTCATGGTACTCCAGTTTTTTGGCTCGAAGAATATTGAAAAAATCGGGGAGAATGTGAAGCAGATTTATGGGAATCTTTCGACGAAAACCGAAGGAAGAGGAGTATGCGAGACCAATGAGTGCGCAACACTTTCTCATCAACTGGTAAGAAAAATAAAAAATTGGATTTCAAAAAAAAGTCGATAAAAATGTTTCAGATGAACTGGCGGAATCAGAAAATCGATCCGTGTGATGATTTTTACGAGGCAACTTGTGGCAGGTATTTGGAGCATACGAATACGGAAGGTACACGGGTGGCGGAGAAGGAGAGCATTGTGAGGAGGCTGATTACTAGTGAGTTTCCTTGGCTATCCGTTACCTAAGCCTTGCCCAAGCCTTGCATAGCAATTTTCATGTTCACCAGGCGATTTGGAATCGATTGATACCCATAATGCCTAGATTTCAAAATTTTGATATTTCTTCCGCGCGGAAGACCATGCGGAAGGCACGCGGAAAGAAATTTTTTTGTCCAAACCCAGTCATGATTATACTCATTTTGCTCGGAATTTAGTGGGGAATTTGAAAATGTTAGTGGTACCATTCCTATTTAAATTGTCTTCCGCGCGCAAGACCATGCGAAAGGTAAACACGTAATTGAGAATCATCCACCGATGACGGATTGATTCATTATGGTTTTTGACACTCGCCAAGAAATTTTGAATCGATCAATACCCATATTGCCTAAAGTTCAAAATTTTTATTTTTCTTCCGCGCGAAAGACCATGCGGAAGGCACGCGGAAATAAATTTTTTTCTCCAAACCCAGTTATGATTATACTCATTTTGCTCGAAATTTTGCGGAGATTTTGAAAATCTTAATGACTTTGGCTGAATCTGAAACAATAAAGGGATCAAGTCAACTTCAAAATTTTTTTATTTTCCAGAACATCTTCACAAAAACATTTCCACATTTTCAAAATCGGAAAACGCCCTGAAACTGCTCCTGATGAAATGTGAAGAGTTGAGACATCCGGAGGTGTTAAATTTTTTTTTTCTTAATCAAAAACTTTTCGATTCCAATTTTCACGTTCAGAAATCTAAGACGCTCGAATTGCAACTGTACCATGAGGTTTTCAAGGATATTCGAAAAATTGCGAAATGGCCGATTCTCGATGCGAATTGGACTGGCGGAGGGGTCGATTTGAATGGTAACTGAGAATAAAAAAATAATTTAAAAAAATGTTTAGAAATTCTTGTGAAATTTGCCGAATATGGGATGAGGAGTTTTGGATTTTTCGAGATTTTTCCGATGGAATTTGGGGGTCAAAAGTACCTTTATATCCGTCCGGAGATGGTGAAAGTTGGAAGAGGGGCGGTGGTTCCGGAGGAGTTGAAAGCGGTGGGTTTATTGATTGATTATCGATTGATTATCGATCGATTATCGATTGATTCAGACCATTGAGCAAATCCTATCCAAAAACAACATTGCCTACTCAAAATCCGAATTTGACAAGGATTTCCGTAACGCCCAACGATTTTCGATGGAACTCGCTGAGGTACACGCCCCTACTTACCCCGACGTTTCGCAACCAATCATTTCAGAACCGAAACATGTCCAACTCGACAATCAATCTTCAAGACTTGCAATCCTCGAATCCGAGTATTGATTTTTCGGCGATTATTGCGAAATTGGTCGAGACGAGCAATGCGACTTTGGAAGCGATTGAACCGCGCATTTTCATGTTTGGAAACGACATTTTTGTGGATCCAGAGGCAAATGTAAGAGAGAACTATCGATCGATTTTTCGCCATGGGATTATTGATTTTTTTTTTCAAATTTTTCAGTTGGAATTTTTCCTAAAACACACCGAGTCTCGAGTCGTTGTCAATATGTTGATTTTCAAGTTTGTCGAGAAAATGTTTCATCAATTGGTTTTGGGAAGGTTTGAGAAGCGAAAGGACAATCGGATTTGTGTGGATGTGAGTTGGTTATTGATTGATTATCGATTGATTATCGATTATTTTCCAGTCAGTAATCAACGCCCTTCCCCGCGCCGCCCTCCGAGTCTTTGTCCGCAACTATATGAACAAGGCGAACCTGAAACTGGCTGCGGAAATGACGGAAAACATCAAACTCACCTACTATGAAATTATCGATGAATCGGAATGGCTTAACCCCGAAACAAAACTGTATGCAAAACGAAAAGTTCAAAAGATGAGAATGATGATTGGATATCCGGAAGAGTACGAGACGGAAGGCGCTTTGGACCGAAAGTTTGAGACGGTGAGTTGAGTTGGGGCGCATTGGAATCAGCGTGGAAAATGACGTGGAATGAGTATAATCATGACCAAGTTTGGGCAAGTTTTGTTTTTTCCGCGTCCCCTTCCGCGTCCCCTTCCGCGCGGAAAAAAACAAAAACCGTTAAGATTTTCTCGCTCACAGTAAAATTCTGAGCAGAATGAGTATAATCATGACTAAGTTTGAACCAAAAAATTTTATTTCCGCGTTGCCTTCCGCGTCTCCTTCCGCGCGGAAAAAATCCAAATTTTCCAAATTGGGTCAATATGGGTATCAATCGATTCCCCATCCTCTCGGGAGTTCAAAAACGTGTATCTTGCCAGCTCAAGTACTCACCGGACGACTCTTTTTACGAATTGATGAAGAAAACGGAGCGGTTCAAGACTGAGCAAATTGTGGATTATGTGCTCTCGGATACGCTGCTGGATCCGTTAGAACCGCTGGTGGTGGCCAACGCGTACTACTTTGCAATGCGCAATTTTATGAGTGAGTTGGATTTTTGATTTTTTGATCTTTTGATTTCTCCACCATTTCAGACATCCTCGTCCCATTCCTAGTCGATCCAATTTTCGACGCGAATTTTCCTAAATATGCGACAATGTCGGGTGTCGGAAGGGTATTGGCTCATGAGATTGGGCATGCGTTTGATATGGCGACACGGTCAGCGGAAGTGGACAGGTTTTGGAATGAGGAGCAGATGAACGCAGAGTACCATAAGAGAGCGAGGTGTCTCATGGAGCAATATGAGGAGTTTGTGGAACCGGAATATGCAAAAGAGGTTAGGTCTGATCTTTTGATCTTTTGACCTTTACCTTTCAGGCTACCAACAACTACCTTCTCAGCGAGATTATCGCCGACGCTCTCGGCACCCAAACCCAATGGCGGACGTACAAAAAGATGAACATGACTGGCGAACTCAAATTGCACGGATTCGAGCAGGAACCATTCGACAAACTCTATTTCTACATTGGAGCTCTGGTCAGTTGATCTTTTGATCTTTTGATTTATTCATTGATCTTTAGGACTTTTGCTCTCCAAAAGACACCCGTCAGTACTCGCCGCAGATGCCAATGACCCATCCGCCCAACAAATTCCGCGTGAATGGCGTCTTTGCCAACATGAAAAGTTTCGCCGAGACTTTCAACTGCCCAGCTGGATCCAAAATGAACCCGACGAGAAGGTGCCAGTTTTTTTGAACTGGGAATGGTGAAAATGAAACTTTGAAGAGACTTGAAGTTGTTTTTTTGAAATCTTGACGCCGAGACGGTTAGAATGAGTATAATCATGACTAGGTTTAAGCGAAAAAATGTTTTTCCGCAACTCTTCCGCATGGTCTTCCGCGCGGATAAAACTGCAAGTTGAAATGGTACCATTGCGATTTTCAAATCCACAGTGAAATTCTGAGCAAAACAAATATAATCATGACTAGATTTGAGCCAAAAAATTTTCTTTCCGCATGCCTTCCGCGTCCCCTTCCGCGCGGAAAAATTTCAATTTTTTGAAACTCAGGCATCCAGGGTATCAATCAATTGCTAATCACGTGAAAAACACGGAAATGTGGGTATTTTGACGTGAAAAACACGTTGACCCGAGAAATGGCAATTTTCAAAAAAAAAAAAAGTTCAAATTTTTTTCCAACCGCATTTCGATTTTCTCTCATTCCTGTGACATTGTGACAAATTATCAGGTTTGAATGCATCATCAAAATGGTTGTAATTTTAAAAATTTGCAGGAGAAAAAGCAATGTCTGACGAAGACAAAATCGATATCGAATCCGAGCCATTGTCGGAGCCAAATAGTCCACCGGCATCTGAGAAGAGTCCGTCCCAAGTACCATCACAAAAATCTCAATTCAACCCGCTAATCGGCGTGATAATCTTCCTGGTGATAGTGATAATCGGTCTCTTATCATTTCTGCTTATCTATATCGCTTCGAGTTCCAAGGATCCGGTGGTCTACTTGAATCCGCAAAAGTTGGTCGATCAGCGGAAGGATTCGAGTGATGGGCGGATGATAGTGGGCGGTGATAGTGATAAAAGTGGTGATAAGAGGAGGAATGTTTGTGAGACACCGGAATGTATCACTTTGGCGCATCAGTTGGTGAGTTTTGGCTTGCCCAAGCCTCGCATATCAATTTTCAAGTTCACCAGGCAATTTGGAATCGATTGATACCCATAATGCCTATATTTCAAAATTTTAATTTTTCTTCCGCGCGGAAGGCTATGCGGAAGGCACGCGGAAAGAAATTTTTTGTTAGCAAACCCAGGCATGATTATACTCAAATTGCTCAGAATTGCACGGTGAATTTGAAAATCTTATTGATGACTTGCCTAAACCTTGACTACCCATTTTCCAGCACAACTGGCGTAACCCGAAAGTCGATCCTTGCGTGGATTTCTACGAATACTCGTGCGGCCGCTACATGGAACATACCAGTGCCACAAGTACAATTGCTGCGGAGAACAGTGAGATCTTGAAGAGACTGATAAAGGGTACGGTAGTAGTATCGATTGGCAAAAATCAATCGATAATTGTTTTTTAGAATTCCTGCGAAAACCCAATGCCACGTCATTGTTCAAATCGGAAAACACACTAAGATTACTGTATCAGAAGTGCGAGGCGTTGAAGGATCGGAAAGTAAGATAAATCGATAAATCGATAATCAATCGATAATCAATCGATAATCAATCAATATTTAGATCTTCCGCACCGAATCCCAAAAAATGATGGTGGAAATTTTTGAAAATATTCGTAAAATTGGAGCGTGGCCAGTTTTGGACCCAAATTGGGATCCAAAAGTTAGCAATTTTAGCTTAAATGGTAGAGTACCATATCCAGTTCAATTTAACTTTTTCTGCTTCCAGATTTCCTCGTCAATATGGCCAAATTGCACATGACTTTGAATGGTATTTTCGAGTTGACACCGCAAAAGAAATTGGTGCTTTTTGGACCGACTGCCGAAGGTTTCTCGACGCCCCCGGATATGGTACTGCAGGTATGATCTTTTGATCTTTTCATTTTAATCTTTTGATCTCAACTTTTGATCCTTGAACCCTTTGATCTCATGTCAGATCACAATGGAAATCTTGGAAGCCAATGGAATTTCGAATTTCGATGAGCGAAAACTGAACAATGACATTCAAGATGTGGAAAATTTCCGCCGCAACTTGCTCAGTGTAAGTCCAGTGGACACCAGTACCATATCCCATATATCGTTCATTTTCCAGATCCAAGACTTCAAACCGGTACCATCTACATACTCTGAGCTCAAAAAGCGCATTCCAAGCGTCGATTTTGATCGGATTATCCAAAATTTGATGGATCCGCCGGGTCGGGTTGATTGGAAGGTGTTGGAGACGAAGTTGGTGGCCGAGAATGCAGATGTGTTCTTTGGGGAGGCGCAGAATGTGAGTCGATGATCTTTTGATCTTTTGATCTTTTGATCTCTCCATCTTTTGATCCTTTCAGCTCGATACCATCCTCAACGAAACTCAGCCACGTGTCATTGCCAACTACCTCATCTTCAACTATCTTTCCACTGTCGCCAGCTATATTGATCCGAAATTGGCAGCTCAAAGGGAGTGTGACAAGGTGAGCTATCAAATCAATCGATAATCAATAAATAAATTAATCAATAATTTTCCTCCAGTTCATCTCCACCCAAGTACCACAAGCCACCCTGTTGCTCTTTGTCCGTCACTTTTTTGATCGCGAAAACATCAGAGCTGTCGGAGCCTTGGTAGATCAAATCAAAGAATCCTATAAGCAAATGCTGGAAAAATCCACGTGGATTAGCGAGACATCGAAGAAACGAGCGATTCGGAAGGTGGAAATGATGACAAAGTTGATTGGATACCCGGAAAATCAGGGATGGGAGGAACGAGTGGAAGCGGCGTTTGGAAAGGTTTGCACTAGAAAAATCTGAAATCGCCGTGAAAAATGACGTGGAATGAGTATAATCATGCCTTGGTTTCGAAAAATTGGTTTTTTTCCGCGTCCCCTTCCACGTCTCCTTCCGCGTCTCCTTCCGCGCGGATAATTTGCAAATTCAGATTGAACCATTGTGATTTTAGTGTTCTCCATGCAATTCTGAGCAAAATGAGTATAATCATGAATAGAATCCGGCAAAAATGTTTTTTCCGCATACCTTCCGCAACCCCTTCCGCGCGGAAAAAATCGAAAATTTTTCAAACTGGGCATTATGGGTATCAATCGATTCAGAATCATCTGGTGAGTGTGAAAAACTATATAAAACTGATCGGTTATCACTGGACGATTTTTTGCACCTTCCGCATGGTCTTTCCGCGCGAAAAATCTTGGTTTTTGTTAATTTTATGTTGAAACTGTTAGGATTCGTTGTGATTTTCAAATTTTCAAGTTCTCCATGCAATTCTGAGCAAAATGAATATAATCATGACTAGATTTCAACATTTTGTATTTTTTCCGCGTCCCCTTCCGCGTCCCGTTCCGCGCGGAAGAAAACCAAATTTCTCCAACTCCCACCAATATGGGCATCAATCGACAGCTCTCGTTGCGCTGAGTTCAAAAATTCGCATTGCAGTTCGAGCTGAGCTCATCTTCTGCTGATGACACCCTGCTCTCGTGGATGTCGCGAATCGAGAGCATCCGGGTGCAAGAAATGATTGACTTGGCGCTCATTGAATCGCCATTTGTGCCCAGCAAGCATATCACGGCGATGAACGCCAACTATGTGAGAGCCGTGAATCATTTGAGTGAGTTTTTTGGGAAAGATCAAAAGATCAAAAGATCAACTTTTCCTAAATTTGCTTACTATCAGATATGATGGCCCCCTACATTGACGAGCCGCACTTTGACACGACCTACCCGAAATATGCTCAACTCGGATCGACTGGATACACTTTGGCACACGAAATGGGACACGCTTTTGATGCCGGCAATTTGGGATATGATGAGGAGGGCCGATGGACGAAGCCGTGGGCGGATGATGATGTGAAGGAGTATTTCAAGAGAGTCGACTGTTTGAGACGACAATATGACAGTTATGATGATCCGGAATACGGGAGGAATGTGAGTTTGATGTCTTGATCTTTTGATCTTCCAAAAGCTCAATACTTTGATCTTTTGACCCTCTGATCTTCCAGCTTGACGGCAAAAAAACGCTCACTGAAATGACTGCCGATCAGCTCGGAATGGAAGCCAATTGGGCGACCCATAAACGCCTTGACATGACCAAAGAGCAAGACATCATTGGATTCGAAGGTCGACACCCCGACGAGATGTTCTTCCGTGTTGCAGCACTGGTTTGTGATCTTTTGATCTTTTGATCTAGCCACGTCATTGATCTTTTGACCTTTAGAGTTCCTGTGAGCCGCCGACCCACTTGCCGCTGAAAAAAGTTCTTCAAAATGTCCATCCTCAAAGCAGATTCAGGATTAATGGAGTTTTTTCGAACATGGTATCGTTTGCGGAGACGTTCAAGTGTCCGGTTGGCACGCCGATGAATCCGTCGAACAAGTGCCTGATTTTTTGAACTTTTGGAACTTTTGCTTTTTTGGAAAAATGAATTTTGGTATGTTTTCCGCATACCTAGGTCTATATTTCAAGATTTTGAAATTTTTCCGCGCGGAAAACTATGTTGATGTGTAAAACCTTACCTAAGCCTTGCCTAAGCCTTGCATATCAGTTTTCAAGTTCACCAGGCAATTTGGAATCGATTGATACCCATATTGCCCTGGTTTGAAAACATTGATTTTTTTCCGCGCGGAAGGGTTGCGGAAGGCACGCGGAAAAAACATCTTAGCGGGAATCTAGTCATGATTATACTCATTTTGCTCAGAATCACACTGCGAACTTGAAAATCCTAATGGTACCATTTTCAACTTGCAGTTTCATCCGCGCGGAAGACCACGCGGAAGAATTTTTTTTTATTCAAACCTAGTCATGATTATACTCATTTTGCTCGGAATTTCACTGCGAATTCAAATTATCATGTTAATCAATAAGCAATCGATAATCAATCCACGTGGCCAACTTTGACCTCCTCCAAAAATGACAATTTCCCATTCAAATTGTCATCCATTTCTTCCTTCTAATTAGTTATTATTCTGCGCCATTTGTTACAAATTATTAGGTGAGTTATCGATCGATTTTTGAATATCGATTTTTTTTCTTTTTTTTTAGATACGAAAAATGACAGAGATAAGCCAATCGACCGATACCAATGTGGAAAAGACGCGAAAATCGGATGAGCCCCCTGGATTAGAGAAAAATCGATTATTAGCCAGAGTAAAAGAGCTAAATCCGCTCTACGCCGTTATCAGTGCCTTGGTGATAGTGATAATAGTTCTTTTATCAGTTGTTATCTTTCGGAGCACTCCCACACCTGAGAAATCCCCGGATCCATCACCAAAAAGTCGACAATTTGGCCCTAGTTTAACTCAAAAAATCAATAACAGTGATATGGAGAAAAGCGTTTGCAAGTCACCGGAATGTATCACTTTGGCACATCAATTGGTGAGTTTTTCCTTACCGAAACCTTACCTATGCCTTGCCTAAGCCTTGCATATCAATTTCAAGTTCACCAGGCAATTTGGAATCGATTGATACCCATATTGCCTAGATTTCAAAATGTTGATTTCTCTTCCGCGCGGAAGACCATGCGGAAGGCACGCGGAAAGAAATTTTTTTGCTCTAAAGCTAGGCAAGATTATACTTATTTTGCTCAGAATTTCACAGTGAATTTGAAAATCGCAATGGTACCATTTCAGCACAACTGGCACGACCCAACTATCGATCCATGCGTGGATTTCTACAAATTCTCGTGCGGAAACTTCATGGCACACACCAGTCATCGCGGTAGCGCACCTCAAGAACAAGAAGCCATCATGCAAAATTTGCTGACAGGTTGGTTTTGGGTTATCGATTGATTAACTAGGAAATCAATCGATAATTGGATCAATAATCGATTTTTGACTTTCAGATTTTTTTCGAAAAAACGAGACTTCCAATTTCAAATCGGAAAATAATTTGCGACTACTGTATCAAAAGTGTGAGGCGTTGAAGGACCAGATGGCGAGTCAATCCAACTGAAAAAAATCGATAAATCAATCGATAAACCAAAAAATCAATCAATAATTCAGAATTTCGACGCGGAACGCCAGCAAATTCTGATCGAAGCCTATGCGAATATTCAGAAAATTGGGGCGTGGCCTCTTTTGAATCCGAATTGGAATTCGACGGGGTGGGATATGAATGGTAACAAAAAACTTTTTTGTTGATCTTTTGATCTTTTGATCTTTCCAGATTACCTCGTTAACATGGCTAAATTACGAATGGAAAAGATTGGATTTTTCAGTCTGGAACCTGGCAGAAAAATTATATTTGTCAAGGAGATTGATCTTCGCAGCCCGGGAAAAGTGGAAAATGTGAGTTTTGATGAGTAAGGATTAGGCAAGGCTTAGGTCAGATTCTTCTTAGACAAGGCTTGGACAAGGCTTAGACAAGGCTTAGGGAAGGATTGCCTCAGGGCTCAGTTAGTTCAACTTCAAGCCTAGATATTCAAAGTTCCATGAAAGTTTTGCTAAGTAAGGCTTAGCCAAGGCTTAGGTCAGAATCACCTTAAGTAAGGCTTAAGCAAGGACTGGAAAAGGATTGCTTTTCAACTAGGCAAGGTATCACTTCAGAACTGATTTAACTCTATTCTAAGCTAAGATGAGAACTGCAAAGTAAGGCTTAGGCAAGGATTAGGTCAGAATCACCTTAAGCAAGGCTTAGGCAAGGCTTAGATCAGACATGGCTAAAAATCGATTTCTTTGGAGTATTAATCATCATTTAGGCCACCCTGGAAATCCTGCGAGCCAACGGTTTCCCCAACATGACACGCGGCCGAATAGTCAACGCGATCGGGGAAGTTCGGCAGTTTCTCGGTGCTCTAAATGACGTGAGTGGTCAAATTTTTTTTCAAGGAGCATTTTTTCTCATCTTTCGATATTTTTCAGATCCCCGGCTTTGAGCCGTTTATGTCCCCATTATCCCGACTGAAAACGAGCGTTCCAAGTATCGATTTTGATCGGATACTCCAAAATTTGATGGATCCACCGGGACGCGTTGATTTGAGAGTTTTGGAGACAAAGATTGAGGTGGAGGGATTCAATTTGTTCTTTGGAACCACTGAAAATGTGAGGGGTTGATCTTTTGATCTTTTGATCTCTCAACTTCAGCTCGAGACAGTCCTAAACCGAACGCAGCCACACATCATTGCCAATTATCTGATTTTTACGTATATTTTCTCTGTAATTCCATTCACGGATTTCAATAGGGTTAAAGAGCGAAAGTGTCACAAGGTAATGCTCTAGAAACCAAAAAAAAACCAAAATCAATCAATAAAAAATCGATAATCCGTTCAGATAGTCATCGAGAAACTGCCACAAGCGGCTCTTCGACTGTTCGTCCGAAATCATTTTGACAAGGGGAATATTGCCTTAGTATCTGATATGGTAGATTATATCAAAGAGTCGCACAAGGAAGTCATTCGAAAATCCACGTGGCTCAGCGAGAATTCCAAAAAACGGGCGATTCTGAAGTTGGAGATGATGACGAACATTGTCGGGTATCCGCAGGATGTCGGGTGGGAGGAGCTGGTGGAGACGATGCATGAAAAGGTTGGAATAAGCGGGAAAAATGACGAGGAATGAGTATAATCATGACTAGGTTAGGATGAAAAAATTGTTTCCGCGTCCTTTCCGCGTCGGCTACCGCGTGCCTTCCGCATCGCTTTCCGCCGCTGGGATTTTCTTGGAAAATTGAAATGTGCGTGAAAAATGACGTGGAATGAGTATAATCATGACTGGGTTCTGAGAGTTTTCGATTTCCGCGTCTCTTCCGCGTGCCTACCGCGTGGAAGAAAACTCAATCTTCTCAAAACCCATTATCATGGGTGTCAATCGACTCGTCTCAACGTGCTGAATCCAAAAATCACCCTCATTTCATTTTCAGCTCACCCTAAACCGATCCGAGACCATGCTAAAGACGTTTGAACGACTAAACGGATTCCAACAGCAAAACTACATTGATGTGGCGATGGCGGACTCTGTGTTCGCGCCCAGTGTTGCGATTGCTGAAACCAACGCGTTTTACATTCCAGCGGCCAATCATTTGAGTGAGTTGAACTTGGCAAGATCAAAAGATCAAAAGATCAACCGATTTTTGTTACCACGTGCGCGCGTTGGCTGAATATTTAAAATGTACGTCAAAAATGACGTGGATTAAGTATAATGATGACTAGGTTTGGAAATTTTTAGGATTTCCCTTTCCGCGTCGCCTTCCGCGTACCTACCGCGCGGAAGAAAATCCAATTTTCTCAAAACCCATCATTATGGGTGTCAATCGACTCGTCTCAACGAGCTGAATCCGAAAATCGTCATGGCGACACGATAACGATCAAAATTGCAGCAATGACAATACCATATATTGACGAGCCGCATTTCGATGCGACCTATCCGAAATACGCCAAATTCGGGTTGACTGGGCAGGTTTTGAGTCATGAAATTGCTCACGCTTTTGATGCTACTGGAATTGGATATGATGAGAATGGTGCGTTTACACGGCCATGGGCCCCGGCGGATGTTGCAGAGTATTCGAGAAGAACCAACTGTTTGAGGAACCTATATGACAATTATGATGATCCGGAGTACGGTAGAAACGTGAGATGCTTGGGATTGATCTTTTGATCTTTTGGTCTTTTCTCTTCCAGCTCAACGGCACTCAAGTTCTCTTCGAACTTATTGCCGACCAAGTTGGATTGGAAGCCTTATGGTACACCTATAATCGAACAGATATGTCCCGAGAACCGGCGATTTTCGGTTTTGAAACTACAAGTCTAGATCAGCTCTTCTTCCGCATTGCCGCCCTGGTAAAATGTTGATCTTTTGATCTTTTTCACTTTTTTTTTTGAATTTTTAGGACCTCTGCTCCCCGCCATCATACCACCGTTCACTAGCGGATATTCTTCAAGATGATGTGCATCCGCGGTTGACGTTTCGGGTCAATGGAGCGTTTTCCAACTTGAAGGCGTTTGGGGAGGCGTTCAAGTGTCCGGTGGGGTCGCCGATGAACCCGGCGGACAAGTGTCAGATTTTTTGAACATTTTGGAATAAAGTTTTGGTTCAAGGTTTAGGCAAGGCATGTAAAATGGAAAACTGAAATTTGCGTGAAAAATGACGTGGAATGAGTATAATCATGCCCTTGTTTCAAAAAATTGTTATTTTCCGCGTCCTTTCCGCGCGCCTTCCGCGTACCTTCCGCACCGCTTTCCGCAGCTACGATTGGATGCGAAAATCAAAATGAGCGTGAAAAATGACGTGGAATGAGTATAATCATGACTATTTTTTGAAGATTTTTGGTTTTCCCTTTCCGCGTCGCCTTCCGCGTGCCTACCGCGCGGAAGAAAACTCAATCTCCTCGAAACCCATCATCATGGGTGTCAATCAACTCGTCTCACCGCGCTGAATTCAAAAATCTCACTCATTCAATTTTCAGGTCACCCTAAACCGATCCGATACCATGCTAAAGACGTTTGAACGACTAAATGGATTCCAACAGAAAAATTACATTGATGTGACAATGGCAGATTCTGTGTTTGCGCCCAGTGTTGCTATCACTGAAACCAACGCCTTTTACATTCCATCAGCGAATCATTTGAGTGAGTTGAACTTGGAAATATCAAAAGATCAAAAGATCAACCAACTTTTTGCGTGCTGTCCGCGTTCGCTGAATATTTGAAATGCGCGTGAAAAGTGACGTGGAATGAGTATAATTAGGACTAATTGTAAATTTTGAAAAAAAAACACGTGAAAAACTAGCAAAAAACGTGACCCCAAAAACCCGATAGATAACGATCAAAAAATCGATAAAAAATCGAGTTGAGGATGACAAGGTTATTGTTCGAAGAAAGATAGTTAGTAGCAAGAACGAGAAGCGAGAATGGATCCGATGTGAGTTGATTGGTTGGCTAAGCCTGGGGCAGACCTTGTCTAGTAGCGGTAGCTATGGTTAAGGGGCAGTCGTTGCCTAATCCTTACCTCATCCTGGGACAGAGCTTGTTTAGTGGCGGTAGCTATGATTCTAAGGCAGCAGTTGCCTAATCCTTACCTAATCCTGGGGCAGAGCTTGTCTATTCGTAGTAGCTATGATTCTAAGGCAGCAGTTGCCTAATCCTTACCTAGTCCTTACCTAGTCCTTACCTAACCGTTACCTAACCGTTACCTAACCATTTTCAGCACGTCTCCTCCTCCTCCTTCTCCGACTTCTCCGCCGGCTCCACTCCACTTCCGTACCATGGACGCCGCCAAAAAGCACTACAAAAACAACTCATCGTCCATCAAATCGCTGCTCTTCAGCCTCTTCTTCATCCTCCTCCTCGTCGCCGCGTTGGCAATTCTGATGACATTGGGACCTAACGGTGGATTCCGCCAACTCGGCGGAGCGATTCCGGAAGAGGAAGAGAAGCCGGATCCGTATATCATGGCGTATGAGAAGGCCAAGGAGCAGATGGACATGGAAAAGTAGCGATTTGGAATTGAACTATGTGAGCGAGCTGTTTTTTTTATGTATTAGAAGGGAATAAGATAAAATTGTGGTAAATGGTAGATTTTCGGAAGAAAAATTGAAAAAAAGCTTTAGTTTTAGCAATTTTTAATCTTAGCAATTGCGGCGAAGCCGCAAGGTCAGACTGGTTCTTATATAATAACTTTTTTATTCTGTCCGTTTTTCCGTATGTTTTCTGTGCGCATTTGACCCGGTTACGTAAAAACCAAATGGCATTCACGCGGTCGCCAGCCTGATGCGGCGTAGCCGCAAGTAGAAAATGGAAACTGTCCAATATGGTGCATCGTGAATGAGGGGACAGGCGAGAGAGTGTTAAGGGTTAGAGAAAACGAGGAACGAGGAAGAGAGTATCGGGCGATGAGAGACGCAGAGAAATGGAGAAAAACGAGAGGCTAGGGGTACCATAATGATATTGTTTTTCTCCCAGATCTCTATATTTTTTTCGCATTTTTTTCGAATTTTTCTAGTTTTCCATTTTTTTTCCATTTTATATTTAAATCTAGATTATAAAAAAAATATTTAAAAAAAAAACTGAGTATTTTCTGTAAAAAAATTGCAATTTTTTTAAAAAAATTTTTAGTAAAAAAATTTTCAAAAAAATCCTAAATCAGATCTGATTGAAAAGTAGTGTACCATATAATGAGTGCAATTTATAATTTTTTATTATGGATTTTTTTCCGATCCTCAATCAATCGATATTTGCGTTTTAGTGGTCAGGTCAGTTGAACAGCGATTTCTGCAATTCAAAAAATCGATAAAACGCTTTAAAAATTTTTCAAATTCACCAAAAAATTCCAACATCTTCGGACTCTGCCAGGTGTGTCTTTTTCCCCATTTTTCTCCTTTTCCTTCTTCTTCTTCTTCTTCTTCTTCTCCATTCTCTGCTGATACGCTTCCTGGAGAGTTGGAGTTGCAGACGGACGCATTCCACGTCGTAGACTGTCATTCTGAAGTAGAATTTTATAACGGGTGTTGAATAATTGTGAGCCTTGGGTAGTCCTTGGCTAAGCCTAGGTTAACCTTTATTAGGCTGAAGGTTGCCTAATCCTAGGCTAGTCCTTAGCTAGGTCAGTCCTTGTCTAGACCTTGACTAATGTTTACCTAGCCGTTGGCCCACCCTTGCCTAATCCTAGGCTAGTCCTTATCTAAGTCTTGCCTAGCCGTTTCCTAAGCAAAAGCGAGTGGTTGGTTAAACCTAGGCTAATTCTTACTTGATCCTTGGCTAGTCTTTACCCTAGCCTAGGTTAGTGGTAGCCTAATTCTTGACTAACCGTTGCCTAAGTCCAAGCTAGTCCTTACCTAGTCCTTGCGTAACCTTTATTTGGTTAGAGCTTGCCTAACCCTCGGCTACTCCTCACCTAGGTTAGTCCCTACTTAAGCCTAAGCTAATGGTTGCCTAAGCCTTGCCTACCCGTAACTATTCCTTACTCCGTGGCTAGATGTTGCCCAAGCCTTATCTAGTGGCTGCTTACCCCTTTGGCTAATCCTTACCTAAGCCTTACCCAATCCTTGCCTACCCGTTACCCACCCCATTCCTCACCAAATTTCCGAATCTCGACGTTGGCCTATTTTCCTCCTCTTCTTCCTCCTCCTCCTCCGCCCCTTCATCCTCCTCCCTAACATCTTCCAACTGACGATTCTCCCGATCTCCGTCCGGATTCAAATGCCGCCCCGGATCCTGTAGCTGATAGATCGGAATCGGAATCTGAATATGATTCTGATTCTGAATCTGAACGACGAGCGCCTGAGCCGCCGCTATCGCAGCCATGGCTCTCCGGAACTCTAACTCTTCTTGGTCGTCTTGAGCGTTGGGGGGTGGCTGAAAAGTGGATTTTGGGTCTCGAAGCGATTTCATTTTTTTCTGTGGCTTTAAGGTGGTTGTTTTTAGGTATCTAGTGACTGATTAAAATTTTGAAGAAAAAAAAAATTTAAAATTAAAAAAAAACTCACATTCACACGTTCGTCACGAAGTGGTGGCATTGATTGTGATTGGTCTGAGCATTTTTTGAATTTAAAAAATTTTGACATATCTAAAGCAAGTTCTAAGTTAGGCTGACCCAAGGCCTAGGTCAGATCTGCCCTAGGCAAGGCTTAGGCAAGGATTAGGTCAGCCATAGCTAAACAGGAGGAAAAGCACACCAAAAACGGCAAAAAACTAATGAAAATTCAGCGTGAATGAAGGGAAAAGAGTGACTAGAGAAGCAGAGAAGATGAGGAGGAAAGGAGGAGGACTTATGAAAGTTGATGAGGGAAGGGGGAAGGGGGGAAGGGGTGCACACCAGGTGACAACATTCGCTCGCCTCGTTTAGGGATTATATACATGTGTGTGTGTGTGTGTTTCTGAGCGGGAATGAATTTTGAGGGAATCTAATTGTAAGGGGCTATCAGATTTGATTAGAAAATGGAGGGATTTGTTGGGGAAAAGCAGGCACGAAAAGCAGGCATGAAAAATCGAGTTGATTGGCGGTTTTTTGAATAGTTTCTGTTCGAATATGACTGTAGGACCTATAATTAATGAAAATCTATCCCAAAACTGCAACATTTCCCCCTCAAAGTCCACTTTTCCCTCGTTTTCCCCCCATCCTCCCCTCCTCCCGTTCCTTAACCACACTGCCTCCCCGCCCCGCCGGCGGCCGCTCAGCCGGCCGACTCGCGCCTCTTGTCTACGCCCTGCGCGCCGCCGTCACTCGTGGCCTTGTGGCCTAATGGATAAGGCGTCTGACTTCTAATCAGAAGATTGCAGGTTCGATCCCTGCCTGGGTCAAATATTTTTGCATTTCTTTTGCTTGATGGATTATTGATTTTTATGGTGTTGGGGACTTGTTTTTTCAGCTTTGGGAAATATTTTGACCTGAACTTGATGTTATTTCACAAAGCCAGTGAAAATTTGAAGTGGATGAGCTTTCTGCTTTGAAAATAAGCCAATTGTTGAGTTTTTGGGTGTTTTTTAGGTATTTTTGCCTGTTTTGAAGGAATTTTCCAGTTCAGACAGCTTCGAATCACAAGTTTTCGGTATAAGAATTTCCACCTGTTGTTTTTGTTATTCAGTTTGGCCGTTTTTTCAAAGTTCCCAGTATCACTCAAAAGTTTGACAAAGAAAAAGTTCCAATTCAAGTGTAAACTTCTAAAAACCCACTCCCCACCATGAAAAAAAGAAAAAAAAAGTTCGGTGCCTCATGCTGGAATCGAACCAGCGACCTTCTGTTTACTAGACAGACGCTCTGCCACTGAGCCAATGAGGCGGACGACAGCGCGGGCGCGGAGGGCGTAGATAAGCGCGCTGTTTCGAGAGCGCGGCGGCCGATTTTTCGAATGGAAGGGTAGTGTTAAAATGTGGAAATTTCCGATTTTCGTGGATTTTAGGGGTTTTTAGGGTTTTTAGGCTGAAATGAATGATAATTTATGTAATAAAACAAATTATAAATGGCTAGGTAGCATTTCGAACTACCATCCAATCGATATTTGCCCCTTGGAAATCTTGACGGTCGGCGATGGAGTTACCCTCTTTTTTCTAAAAAAAAATATAGGTTTTTTTTTCAATTTTTCTCGTTTTTCAGTCAATTTTTGCGTACCTCAACAGAAAATTGCGATATGGTGCATTAGTTGCCACCAGAACCACAGCATTCACTGGGGAGTGAAGGGAGAAGCAGGCGATGATGATTTGCATGATTACTGAAGGAAAAAAGCGATATTTTAGGAGGAAAAAGTCTAAAAATTGATGAAATTTACCTTGTGAATGTGGCAAGTCACTGATGGCAACTATCACTAGAAATATAGAAGGTGACAGGCAAATCGATGACGTGGCAAGTTGGGCTAGTAGACTTTTGACTGCGGATCGATGTCTTTTCAAGCTAGCCAAGGAAACTTTGCTTTGAGCTCTTTTCAGCATTCTCATCATGTCCACAGTCGTGAAAATGAACAGAAAACTGACCAGAGCTGAAGTGCCCAAGCCGGCAATCGCGAAGGTAATCAGCCAAACGTTGAGCTCATCGATTACGAAATTTGGAAGGGAGGTGAAGGATGTCAGGTATTCCGGGTAGTGGATTCGGACATAATCGAGAGCCTGGTCTCTTGGAATGGCACTTTTGAAGTACAATCCGCAGAAGAGAATCGGAAATGCAAACGAGTAAACTGCAATGAGCACTAGGCACTTTGTAGGTAGAACATGTCGATTCATGATTCCAGCGATCGTCTGATGCTTTTTCAAAAAACAGAATACCAAACATTCCACTTGATAACTGATAAACGCTATCAGTAAAGTCATGAGATAATGGATCCAGATGTCCAAATATTTCCCCAAAAATCCCTCGGAAAATCCAGCGATTATAGGGTGAAGGGGACATGGCTGCATTAGGAAGGTCTGGTGGAAGTCTGTCATGGTGCATAGCACCTAGAAATGGTGATATGTATTGAGAAAGACACACAATTTAGACTACCTGAAACCCGAGTAAAAAATACCGGAAATTATCGATTTTTTCGCTTTTGAAAATGACCAGCCAAATGGTGAAGGTGTTAAGGAAGAACGAGATGGTTCCATTGATATGAAAGAAGGATATCAGGTAGGTAGGGGTGGAAAAGTCGATGGACATGAGTGATATGGAAATGAGTGAAGTGAAGGGCTGGGTAATGAGATTTTCGTTAGACAGGTGGAAACGAAATGTGATTATCAAGAGACGAGGTTGTGGTGGTTAGTGATTTTCAGAGAAAATCATCTGATAAACTATAAGTTCAAAAGTCAGAGGAATCAGAATCAGAATCAGGTGGTCGATGTCTAGGGGGAAGTTGGTCAAATTGACAGTAGACAATGATCTAGGTAACGGCTGAACAAGGCCTATTACACGTTTCACGGCAAGGTAGCCCAAGGGAAGAGAAATTTTAAGTTAGGCCACTCACGTGTTAAAATGTAAATTTACGTGAGTGGCCTAACTTTTACGTTAAGTCAAATTTCTCTTCCCTTGGGCTACCTTGCCGTGAAACGTGTAATATGCCGAGGGCATGGCTGTCTGGGCAAGTTGCGCTAGTTGCTCGAGTGTTAGGCTAGACATTGCTTATGGTACTCAATGAAAGCTGGACGTGGGTATGGCGGATCTGCCGGAGACGGAAAGCATAGGACATTGGGCAATTTCCTAGTTTCTGATTGTGAGCATTCTATGAATTGACCAAGGATCTATGTAACGGCTGGGCAAGGCTGAAATGGTGTAGCTAGTACCTGACTTACCTACCTACCGCTCAAGGATGTTTGCTGAGGGTGCAGATCACTAGTTGCTCGAGTGTTAGGCTAGACACTGCATATGGTACTCAACGAAAGCTTGGGGTGGGTATGGTGGATCTGTATGTCGGCGAGCACGGTTAGCATGGGAAATCGGACAATTTTCAAATTTTCGATCATACTTGAACTTAGAGAACCTAGGTAACCCGAGGAACCTAAGGAACATAATGAGCGAGGTGAACTTGGTAAACCTAAGTAATTTAAGGGATTCATGGAACCTAAGGATAGTGAAAATAACGAACATAGGGAACCTAAGGACCTAAGGAAAAATAGGGAACATGTGGAACATGTGGAAGACACTGTCAATAACGACTAGCCAATTAGTCAGAATCTGAGCATCCCTCTGAAAAACTGTTACCGTACATAATGTGTACATGTAACTAAGTCGTAGATCATTAAGAACAGGTGAAACTTGAATGTAAAATGCTTTATTGGAAATCACAAGGTCAAACAGCTACATTGGAAGTTTTGACGGCTGCCGTTGGCATTATCGACTTTTTCCTTCAAAAAAAACTAACAAAAATGACGAAAAAACCTACCACAACCCTACCGTAACACGAAATTCCGATACGGTGGAATAGAAGCCACCAGGACCGCCGAATTGACTGGCGAGTGTAAGGCCAAAACTGCGGCGACGATCTGCATGATCACTTGGGAATACTGTAGGTTACTAATGACCAGTATCACAAAAGCAAGAGGAGGTAGCACACAAAATGAAGAGGCGGTGAATTGAGCCAGCAGACTGTTCACTGCGGATCGATGTCTTTTGTAGTTGGCAGTTGACACTTTGCTCTGCGCGTCTTTCAGCATTTTGAACATGTCAAAAACGGTGAAAATTATCAGGAATGCGCCTAAAATTGAGGTAGGCAAAGCGAAAATTGCAAAGGTTATCAGCCAAATGTTGAGCTCATAGATTGCGAAATTCTCCAGGGACATGAAAGATGTCAGGTATTGCGGGAAGTTTTTTTTGATAAAATCCGATGCCTGGTCCTTGGGAATGACGCCTTCCAAAAACAACCAGGTCACAAGAATCGAGAAGCCACATGCGTAGACTATCAGTGTCACCATGTACTTTGTAGGTAGAACATTTCTCTTCATAATTCTCCCAATTGACTGATGCTTCTTCAGAAAACAGAATGCTAAGCACATCAATTGAACAATGATAAGGAAGATAAGTGCGGCCATGAGATAATGCGTCCAGACATTGAAAACCTCCGCTAGAAATCCCTTACAAAATCCAGAAATCACAGGGAACAACGGACATGGTTGCATTAGAAATGTTATGTGGAAGTCTGACATGGTGCATAGCACCTGAAAGGAGACGTTTTTGATTTCAGAAATTTCTCTGAAATGATTACCTGAAACCCGAGTAAAAAGTACCGGAAATTATCGATTTTGTCGCTTTTGAAAATGACCAGCCAAATGGTGAAGGTGTTGAGGAAGAACGAGATGGTTCCACTGATATGATAGAAGGATATCAGGTAGGTAGGGGTGGAAAAGTCGATGGACATGGTAGGAGAATATTGGTTAGCTTTTGCTAGAGTGGTGGTGGGAAAAGAAAAGAAATTAGATCATGACAGGGTTATAATTTTCAGGTAAATGTAATAAAGAATGCGGTGTTCGTTCCGCTGGGAAAAAGTCAGAAGAGTGAGCAATTGCCAATGCATCGGTTGAAGCCCCTTTATAAGGTTTTGGCAACGGGTGTGTGTAAAACAATATGTGAGAAGGGGTTAGCCAAGGATTAGGTGAGGGCTAGGGAAGGGGTCGGTCTCTATTCTTATGCTAAGGGAGCCGTTACCTAACCCTGTTCTAATCAATTCTTGACCAGCCGTTACTTTCCTTTGTTCCGATCCTAAGTTAGCCGTTGCCTAATCCTGTTCTTGATTTATTTTCGCATTTTAGCGGGCCATGTGAGCTCAAAAACAGAATAGATAAAAACTTACCATTTTTGAAAAAAAAACAAGATCAAAAGATCAAGCGATCTAGCTAGCTAATTAGCCAATCGAACCGATCGAACTACGGACCTTAGCTGGGGTCGCTGTACTTATCATTATTGATTTTTTCCTGAAAAAAGGAGAAAAAAGGAGCACATTTAGCCCCTTACAAAACCATATCCTACCGTAACAAAAACTTTCGATAAGGTGGAGTAGAAGCCATCAAAACCACCGAATTAATCGGGGAATGCAGGGCGAAAACTGCCGCGTTGCATTGAATGATAACTTGAGAATAGCTCACATCACTTATAGCAACTATCACCAGGACAACAGGAGGTGACAGGCAAATCGATGACGTGGCAAATTGAGCCAGGAGACTTTTGACTGCGGAGCGATGGGTTTTGTAGCGGACAGAAGACACCTTGCTCTCCGATTCTTTGAGTATTCGGAACATGTCGATGGTGGTGAAGATGAATATGAAACCGATTAAAGTGGCAGTGAATAAAGCGAGAATTACTAGAAGGAAAAGGAAATTGTTGAGCTCGTAGATTGCAAAGTTCTGATTTTGAAGGGAGGCGAAGGATGTCAGGTATTCCGGGAAATGTTCACTGATATAATTCAGCTGTTGATCTCGAGGAATTGCACTTTCCAAATAGCAATAGCACACTAAAATCGGCAACGCACACATGTACGCAGTCAATAGTACCATGTACTTTGTAGGTAGGACGTGGCGATTTATGATTCTCCCGATTGTCTGGTGTTTTCTCAAAAAACAAAAGGCCAAGCACTCGACTTGAACGCAGGCTAGCCCTACTAGTACGGTCATGAGATAATGCATCCAGATATCCAAATATTTCCCTAAAAATCCCTCTGTAAACCCGGCCATTAAGGGGTGAAGTGGGAAGGGTTGCATTAGAAATGTCATATGGAAGTCTAACATGGTGCATAGCACCTAAAAATGGAAATTGACACTTGAAACTTGAATTTTACCTAAATTTACCTGAAACGTTAGCAAAAAATAGCGGAAATTGTCGATTTTGTCGCTTTGAAAAATGATCAGGTATATGGTACAGGTGTTGAGCAGCAGGGAGATGGTTCCACTGATATGGTAGAAGTTTTTAAGGTAGAAAGGGGTTGAGAAGTCGACGGACATGGTAGGGAATGAAGAAAATTTGCTGGATTTTTTTTCTCTGGATTTGGCTGGAATGTGATTTGATTGTGAGCAGGAGGAAATGAGCGAAATTAAATTTTCTGGATTTGGCTGCAAAACGAACGGGTTATATCATATTATATTATTTGATATTCAATTAAATGTAACAATAACAAATCTAATCCTCCAAAAATCATCCAAAGCTTCGAACTGATGATTAATAACGAAAAAATCTAAAAATCACTGCTAATTCAGATTATTTTGCTGCGTATCTCTAGAACCGCAACAGATATCAAAAAGTTGTTAACTGCGAAATTGTAGCCCTTAAAATTTTACGTATTTTTGTAATTAACAAATTTTGTATATCTCTCACCGTTCCTAAGATACGCAGCTAATAGTTTAGGGTAACCGCTGATATGGTACTCGATGCACCATGTCTAGTTTCTATCTTCATATCTTGTTAACCGCAAGAGATAAAAAATAGTTGTCAACTGCAAAAACATGCAAAATTTTAAGGGCTACAACTTTGTAATTGACAATTTCTTAATATCTCTCACCGTTCCTAAGATACGCAGCAAAATACACAAAGTTTTAGTTTTTTTGTTCACGTGCCACGATTTTCACGTGAATTGAATTCTAAACTCCTTGAAAACGTGGAACAAAAGTTCCAAATTAAAAAAAATTGATTTAAACAAAAAATTAAATTAAACTTGAGCCCGGATAGCTGTTATCATGATAAAGTGAGTTTCTTATCAGTCCATCTTCTTATCACCTTATCAGATCCCTAATATCATCAAAATTCAACAAACCAAAGGCTCCGGCGGCTCCAAAAAAAGAAATAGTTGGAACAACGGCGACGGCACCGCCCGAAGACCCGATGAAAGTCGCCGACCGCCCATCTCCATGCATGGTACTAGCCGTGGTTATCACTCTTTTTGTTCTTATCATTATGATCATCGGATTGGGACAATTTGGATTACATGACCCATCCGAGTTCAATTGGCATGGTGCTGGAAAGAATAAGCCGCTTAGGACGAAGTTGGCTCAACCGTGTCAGACCCAGGAGTGCGTGAGATATTCCGCGGAGTTGGTTAGTTTGTTTTTTTTTGTAAATTGATGACGTTAAAAGTGATCACCTTAAAATTCTACGTCGATTGATACCCATCATGCCCTAATTTTAAAAAATCGAAAAATTCAGAATTTCAACGTCAACGTCATCTGAATTCCGGATTTTTCAAAGTTTTTGGAATCTAGGCATTACGGGTATCAGTCGACTCGGAATTTTCCGCTGATCACGGTTAACGACGTCATTTTCCAAAATTTCCGCAAAATTGAAATGTTTCAAAAATTTGAAATTAAAAAGTAGAAATTCCTCAATTTTTGTCAATTTCCATATCGTCAATGTTGTTGTTTATAAAATTTTGCGTTGATTGATACCCATAATGCCCTAGTTTGAAAAAATTGAAAAAATCAGAATTTCAACGTCAACGTCATCTGAATTCCGGATTTTTCAAAGTTTTTGGAATTTAGGCATTACGGGTATCAGTCGACTCGGAATTTTACGCTGATCACGGATAACGACGCCATTTTCTTCCATTTTTATTTTCCAACCAACTACAGTTCGAAATGTCGTCCGACTCCATCGATCAATGCACCGATTTCCATCAACACGTCTGCGAGGGTTTTGATCCCAAAAAACGAAAACTAGAGCGACTTTTGAAACTAATCGATACCGATGACTCACCGGACCGTCAGAAAGCCGTGGGTGTGGTCAGAAAAATGTTGAGCAAATGTGCGGTGGAAAAGGATTTTCAGTTAACGATAAGGGATGAGAATGAGAAGTGGAAGAAGTGAGTATTATTGATTTATTGATTTGAGTTTTGGTTTTCAGTAAAATTCTCCCTCCTCACCTCAAATTTCCCATCCTCCGTTCCAACTGGACCCATCTCGCTCCGATCTCCAAGAATTTCGCCAAAACCTCAAATGCCACGTCATCTGAATCTGAATCTGAATCCTTTGACCTCACCTCCTTGCTAATCCACGTCAGTCGTCAGACTCCAGAAGACTTATCGATTTTTGGCATCCTACCATCTCAAGACTCCGAGTTCTCGCTGTACATTGTCAAGCCGAAGACTCGAAGTCTCACTGAATACGAGCTCCGGAATATTCTGGAGATTCTGATGCCACACGGTGGTCACGCAGTCGTCCGCACTTCAGAAGACATGGAACGACAGTTGCGAAACGTCGTGGCACTTCAGGATGAGCTAAAGAGAGTTCCGTTCGAGACCCGACCAGAAGTGGTTCCGATTTCGGAGATTCGCAAGCAAATGCCGATTATTGATTGGAATCGGCTCATCGGGTCATGGTACAGGTACAACGAAACGACACGGTAGGCTGGGTTGCGAAACGTCGCAGTTGTGAAACGTTGTTTGTAGGAACTACACGCTGAAGAACAAGGTGTTTGGTTTCAACACTTCCTACTACAAACGGGTGTCAGAAATCGTTTCGAGCCACCCGCCAGAGACACTTTACAATTTGATTCTGCTCAGATGGACGTTTACTTTTTTGCGCCACAAATTGACGCC
>LR570357.1:4292-55034 GCA_900536345.3 Caenorhabditis sp. 39 LS-2015 | reverse complement strand
ATCCATCGTCGGAAGACCACGTCACCAGGGAGTCATGGTCGGTATGGGACAGAAGGACTCGTACGTCGGAGACGAGGCCCAATCCAAGAGAGGTAAATAGTTCCAATGCGAAGTGAGATTCTGATTCACACTATTTCAGGTATCCTGACCCTCAAGTACCCAATTGAGCACGGAATCGTCACCAACTGGGATGACATGGAGAAGATCTGGCACCACACCTTCTACAACGAGCTCCGCGTTGCCCCAGAAGAGCACCCAGTCCTCCTCACTGAGGCCCCACTCAACCCAAAGGCCAACCGTGAAAAGATGACCCAGATCATGTTCGAGACCTTCAACACCCCAGCCATGTACGTCGCCATCCAGGCCGTTCTCTCCCTCTACGCTTCCGGACGTACCACCGGAGTCGTCCTCGACTCTGGAGATGGTGTCACCCACACCGTCCCAATCTACGAAGGATATGCCCTCCCACACGCCATCCTCCGTCTCGACTTGGCCGGACGTGATCTTACTGACTACCTCATGAAGATCCTTACCGAGCGCGGTTACTCGTTCACCACCACTGCTGAGCGTGAGATCGTTCGTGACATCAAGGAGAAGCTCTGCTACGTCGCCCTCGACTTCGAGCAGGAGATGGCCACCGCCGCCTCCTCCTCTTCCCTCGAGAAGTCGTACGAACTTCCTGACGGACAGGTCATCACCGTCGGAAACGAGCGCTTCCGTTGCCCAGAGGCTCTCTTCCAGCCATCTTTCTTGGGTATGGAGTCTGCTGGAATCCACGAGACTTCCTATAACTCGATCATGAAGTGCGACATTGATATCCGTAAGGATCTCTACGCCAACACCGTCCTTTCCGGAGGAACCACCATGTACCCAGGAATTGCTGATCGCATGCAGAAGGAGATCACCGCCCTCGCCCCAAGGTAAAATTTGTCTTATAGGGGAACTATATCCTCATTTGTTTATTTTTTCAGCACCATGAAGATCAAGATCATCGCCCCACCAGAGCGCAAATACTCCGTCTGGATCGGAGGATCCATCCTTGCCTCCCTCTCCACCTTCCAACAGATGTGGATCTCCAAGCAGGAGTACGACGAGTCCGGCCCATCCATCGTTCACCGCAAGTGCTTCTAAGCGCTCGACTTCTCCGACTTGCACCATCAAGTTCAAAACCACCAGCTTTCTCATTCTTTTTGTGCATTTTTTTGTACATCAAGGATACTTCTTGACTTCTTCCCCGAAAAATCGCAAAACCCACCCCATTTCTTCTTTACCATTTTTCACCTATTGCGGGTGTGAATAAAAACTGAAAAATTGAAAACTGTTCTATTCTTTATTAAATGATAGTAGAGAAGAGCGGAACACACTAGACTTGTGCTCATCGACCAAGAGCACAAGTGAAAGCGAGAGATATTTGAGTGGGCGCAGCAGTTTCCGAGAATCGCAACGTTCGTGAAGATACTCTCGGGCGGGGAGAAAGCACACATTCCGCAGCTTCTTCCCACGGCGGCGGCGACGAGAGCATCTGTTTACACAACATGCGGAGGCAAAAACGAACTGATAAAGAGTGATAACGGACGGAGAGAGAGAGAGAGAGAGGTGATCTTCGAGATCACTGGCCGACTTCTGCGGGGAAAATAAACGAATGCATGAGTGGAGGAATGGCCGGAATCGGAGAGATCGGTGGCCGATTGGTTTGACTCATTTCCTCCGATTCGGCCATTTGAGACGGACGACGGAGACTGTTACAGAGCAGTAGGAGGAGTAGTTGAAATTGAAAAGAACATGTCCCTGCAGGAAGACTGGACTCTGAATTGTGCGGTTATCGAAGAAGGATTGATACGTCTGAAAAACTGAAAAGTCGAAGAGAAATAGTATTCCATTCGAGATTTCGTGCCTTCTTTTCCTTCACTTCACTTTTCGAAACTTCGGGCGATTCGAAAGTGTGTGCTTCGGCACTTATTCAAATGAGCGGCCGCGCGGGTCATCACTCGAGCATGACCGCATGCTCATCCGTTGAGCAAGCATTGTTCTCTTTGCTCTGCATGCTCCTTGGACCGTCCGTCCGTCCGGGGGCGAACCGATCGAGTCTCCTCTCATTTCTTCCCTTCATTGCTCCCTCTCCTTCTCTTTTGCGATGGCACGATAAGAGGAGAAGGGCTCATTGCGCAATGGCATATCGGTGTTGTAACACTGCCGAGGGAACGAGACAGTGGGCAGGAAGAGGAGACGCAGAGCTGCGAGCACTAAAAGATCGGCACTGGAGGGGCACCGTGAGTGTGCTTCTTGTTACACTGTGCCGGCCGGCACACTGCGGAATAGCCATCCGGACAGAAAAAGAATTTGAATTGCGGGGGGAAGAGAAAAAGGAACGAGGGACGTTCGGCAAGGGAGTCGGAACGAGGTTGACATGGTTTGGAACTGGGAAGATGAAACGAGAACCGCGATTTGAACTGTTATCAGGACTCGCCTTCGAGTTATAGTACAGAATTTATTCAGATTCCAAGTGTCAATTATCTGTTATTCTGACATCTTTCTGCAACATTCATCGACCGAAGCTCTCTTGAAGCTGTCACATTCTGCTCGTTTTCCAATTTTAGATTCCACTTCCAATTCATTTTTCTTGCAAATTCAAGTCGGATGACTCAGAAGGAGGGAGCCAATGTTGCAGAGTCGGCCTCCTCTCTTTAATTGTCCTTGGTCTTCGTCAATTTGTATGCAAAAAACCCAACGGCGCATCAATTCGAGTTTTTGAGCATTGCCGTCTTTTCGCTAATTTTTCATGAATAAACTGCGAGGAATGCGGATAATGAGGTAGGAAAACGAGGAGAAGAGGCGGCAGAAAAGGGAATGGAAGGGGGGGAAGGAGCAGCTTCTTCTCTCCCTCTTCTGCCAAGACACCTCCTCGGGTTTGTTGTCCTGTTCCGTTCCGTCACTGTTTTCCAGATCCCGCATTTTCCAACACAAGGGACTCGTTAATTCGAATATTTCTCCATCTCTTTCTTCTTCTAAAATCTCCTAATATATTCTGGATTCTCACGACTCTTAATCATGTGTGACGATTTAGGCGAGAGAGGAAAGAGGAAGGGCCGACCGACGGCTGGAAGCTTTCCACAAATTGCCGAATGCAAGTGGTCCCTGACTGACCTAATTCATTTTCAAAACTCCACCCTTCCATTATTCTAATCAATTTTGTGATTTTATCCTGGTCGCATCCAGATGATTCGTGAAGCGTCAGACCTTCTTCAACCCGACGCGGGTGGTTCTAATATGTTAATTTGGCCAATCCCTTTGGTGAACTCTCCGAAGAACTCATCCGAACTGACCGTTTTGTTTTTTTTCTGCTCTCTTCTCTCTGTCCAACTGCGAAGTTTCGTTCTGAAATGCCATTGCTCCCGAATGTTTGCAACATGGCCATTTCCATGATGTCCACGTGAAACCCGTATTCTCAGATTGGTGCCTGGCACCGACATCGACACCGAAAACCATTTCATCAAATCAAAGTTTGTTTCCGATCCGTCTCCCGTCTCCCACGTGGTCAACACAACAGTGTCTCCCCGATTACTGTATATGTCCTATCTGTCACTTCGCATTGTTTCATCCGTCGCTTTGACGGGCTGTTGGTCCGCGATGTCTGTTGTCGGTTTGCGCATTGAGAACAAGATTCTGAAATCAAGAAAAGCATTATCAAGAGGAAGTATCGTGTCGCATTCCTGTGCTCTTTTTTATCAGTGACCTTCTTTATCACTCTGCACCACCCCAACCAATGATTCACTTTTGAGAAAATTATTGATGAAATGGTTTGCATAATGGTGCCTGACCACGTGCAATCTGCGTGAATCCATCTACATTAGCAATTCCCAGTTTCTCATGGATTGCGTCTTCCGGGTGGCTCATCAACAGAGAAATCTGTCGGCCAAAAGGGAAGTTGGATGAAAATAAGGAACCGAAAGTTGTGTAGATTGATGATAAGTTGATCGGACGGAAAGTTCATCTGGAAGAGAAAAAACCAGAAAGATCACAAGTTCACGAGACTTGTTATCACTTATCACTGTCATCATCATCGCGGAAAATGAGAGAACACACTTCTTTTGCCTTCTCTTTTGGTCTCATCAATCATGTATCGATGTTTATTTGCGGATACATACGATTGTCAGAGGAAAGGAAAACGTTTCTGAGACGGACGTGACAAAAGAAAGACTAAAACTAATAAAAAAAAACTGAGAGTTTCTTCAGCTGATTTCATGATGATAAGGAAGAAAGAGACATCAGAAGTCATTAATCACAGTTATCAAGTGTTGATCACCACGCGATGAGCAGGGGAAGACCCCGCGTGTTCCAGAAGCAGACGGGGCGGAGACCTTGAGAATACCAGTCCCCCTCTGCCCATATATCTTTCCTAATCTCTGATTTTTCGACCCTGAACCGTCTTCGCCTCAGTTTCAATTCAAAACACACCGACCGAGGAAGTGAAATGTGGGCGGAGTTGTTGGCATACGGCCAACGTCTTTTTTGTTCATTTTTCCGACCGTGGTCACTCATTCAGACTGTGGTCACGCCTCCAAATTTGTCCTCGCCCCTCGTGTATCACCCACTTTCACGTACACGTTTTCGCGCCCAAACTATCGATTGACTGCATAAACTGGCTGATACTGATACTGTCCGAGTTTGTGTATATTCTGAATGCGCAATAAGTTTCACGGGCGGCAACTGAACATCCGAAATGTGCCCAACTGTTTCGATTCATGCATGCTTCCGATGGGGACGCCCGAGTCGGCGTTCCGGTGTCCCCTGTTGAATGGTAAGTGACCGCTTCTGATCTGCTGGTCTTTTTGCTCTCCGGTCCTTGCTCACTAACGTGCACATCCTCAAACCACACAACACACTATGCAAATCTTGTCACTTCTGAAACTCTCTGCACTCGGTCATCCCACTATTTCATTTGCAGAATTCGTTATTGAGCCGTTTGCACTGGAAGAATGTCGCCGAGGCACGACGTCTGAGTTCGGTCGCATGCGTCCATATTCGGACGCGGTGGCCGCATCGGCGCCAACGGCTGCGGCAACGACGGTGACAGCGACAAGGGCGGTGGCCGAGCAGCGAGGAGAGCCTTCTTGCTGCTCGGCTCGACCACTGGCCATCGGAGTCGTCGCCGTCTCGATGAGCTTCGCACTGATCTACTTTTTGATGATTGTCCCGTTGACATCGACATCTCACTTCTCTACAACTCCTTATCCTCCACTGGAAATCAACAGGTCTACAGTAATCTCCGAATCATCAACAACTTCCCTTATTCCTACGACGACTACTTCGGAACTCATTCTCACTACCACAAAAGATCCACTATATCAATTTATCAATGATAAGCTCCACCGCCATCAGATTCCACTGGTTCACATTCCGTTGCTATACGAAGTAAAACTAAAACTATTCTTTCCATGGAGACCGTAAGTCAGCTGATTCGTGTAGCAGACGATAAGTTTGAATTCACAGAAGCGTTGCGTTTGGTTCTGACAATTTCACAGTCGAAGGCCACGTCCGTGTCCATTTCGTCTCTGGTGGTGGTTCCAAAGTACTTCTCCACACTGATTCCGAGCAACACATCGGAGAATGCACGGTGCGCGACGAGTTTGGAAGAGAGATTCTTGTGAAACATGTGAGTCAGTTGTTTCTCTTCTCAACTGTTTTCTTCATTTTCATTGCTCCAGGTTAATCGAGAGTTCACTCAAGTGCTCTTTTTGGAATTGGCCGCTGACATGATTCACGGAATGAATTACACCCTTGACGTTGTCTTCCGAGGGGAAATTTCTCGTCACAGACAGCAAGGACTCTTTGCGATTCCATATGATAACGCCAATGAGACAAGGTGAGAAAGAAAGAGAAATGGATCTTTGGTTGAAATTCTTCACGGACTCTTTCATATTCAAAACCATCCACCCTCATCTGCTTATCATTAATTCCACCTTCAACCTGACTCTTGAATTATTTATTTTGTCTGACTTTCCAAGAGCATCTTATCAAAAAGCACAAGCACTCAAAGAAAGGATTTTAAAAAACGCTAAAAATCTTCAGATACGTGGTGGCAACTCAACTGCAGATGAGCGAGGCACGAACAGTGTTCCCTTGCATCGACATTCCGGAGGTCAAGGCTCAGTTCGACACAGTTCTGATTCATCCGACGGGAACAACTGCGGTGTCCAACATGCTGGAGAACACAACGACTACTGAGGGGTTGGAGACTGCACGAATACTCTCAAAAACACGCAGTTTCAGGGAATGGACGACTACAAGTTTTCATCGGTCTCCACCAATGTCTACCTATCTTTTTGCATTTTTTGTGTCCGATTATCCATATCTTGAGTCATTCTCATCGAATGGAGTCAGGGTAATTCAACAAGTTCATTATTGACTGTTTTCGACACTTTCATTCCAGTCGCGTGTCTACTGTGATCCCGCAAAGTTAGAGTCTGCAGATATAATGACCAAGTCGATCGGTCCGTTGCTGGGATTCTACGAGAACTACTTTGCCATCCCCTATCCATTAGAAAAACTCGGTGAGTTCTTGTTTGCCTCATTGTTTATTTACATGCTGAGAAAGTACATACATACAAAACAATCACTGAATCCAAGTACTCGTTATCTTGTGAACCGTCCATCCGCAATACTCCTGCACAACTTCTCCATCCACGCCGTCTGCTCGTTCTGCTCTTTTCCCCGAATGTTTGTCAATATTGCCATCTGCACATTCTGCCACGTGTATCCGATGGCTTCCGTGCCGGCGAGAGATCCAATGTGATAGAGACTTCCGTCGTTCCCTAGTTGAACACCTCTTCCATAGTTCCATCGGACTGCCGACGGTGTGATGATCCATCGGAATCGACGGAGCTTGAACTCCTCCAGACTGTGGAATACTTTGGTGACATCCTCTGCCGTCATTGCCCATCCGGCTGCCGAATTGAGACGGAGAGTGCTCCAGGAAGTGTAGGCGTTGGCATTATCATGCGAGTAATAGGTGGCCTGAAAGTCTGAGCTGTTCTCCAATGTTCGTTGTCCGTCTTACCTCAACATTCGAATCTCCTTCCTTCCCAATTGTTGCATTAACTCCCAAAGGCCTCAAAATCTTCTCATTCGCGTACTCTTCATAGCTCTTCCCTGACACTTTTGCTATGATTCTTCCCAAAAGAATGTATCCAATATTGGAATACATGTGTCTTCCCCCAGGGAAAAGAATTGGGAACTGCTGCTGCACCACTCGCATCAGAAACTCTGTTTGGTTCTGTTCCATCAGATCGAATTCGAATTTGCTCGTGTGAGGCCAAGCGCCGGAAGAGTGTTCGAGAAGATGGATGATTCGAACATGCAGCAGGTACGGGTGACACGGAGAGCATACCTCGGAAAGGATTCCGTTCTCTCCGAATACTTGAGTGAGCAGGTCAATGTTCTCGTGCTCGGCGAGCAGTTCTCCGATTGCCATCGCAGTTATCAACTTGCTGACCGAAGCGATTCGGTATCGATGTTTCGTAGTGGCTGGAATGTTCTGAAGAATGTCGGCGAGTCCGTAAGCCGCCGAATATTCCATTTTGTTGTCTCGCAAAATATGAATCGAGATTGACGGAATATCGTAGATACGCATCTAAATTCAATTTTTGAAGGTTCTTTGTTGAATTTCGAATCCTTGTTTCGAAAAAGGCCTTACTCTGTGTTCGACAACTGCATTCAATGCATCCCAACTCCTCTTATTATTCGTCAAATCTCTCGGAATTGTCCGATTTCCCCAAGTGAACTCATCGCCGTGCCACAGAATCCATCGTGGAAACGGTTTCTTCCTTCCCAATCTGCAAATTGTCTGCGTCTCCTCCTCGCCCCCCCCACTATTTCTGTGCTCACCTCACCTTGGCAGACTGGCGAATTGTACCGGTTCGAGTTCAGTTCTCTGCATGTCGATGAGCATTTCGTGGACTTCCGTTCCGTACTGGATACGATATTTCTTGCCAAATCCTTTCCTCCAAATTATAATTGCACGACTGACATTATCATTTCGGTATGTCTAAAACCGTAATGACAGTGAATATTTTGTGTTTTGCTCACCTGAAAACAGTCCGCATAGTATCCGCGTGTCATCTGCAATCGATCCTTCTCAATTATCTCCATTATCGGGCCAGAGTCCACAATGAAGTGCCAAACAAATTCTGGAGAATGGTGCCATACGGCGCTGAAACATTCGTCTATTTCTGTCTGTCTCGTCCACTCTTCCGATCAAAATTCGCCATCACGAGTGGATGTTTTGACGATGATCGGAACTGACACATTAGGTTGACCAGTCAATAAATATCATATGTTGTACTGTGGCATGTGAATGGACTGGGAGAGGGGATCGCGGAATCGGGAATCACCTGTACGTGTCATTGTTGGCTCCGACACAAATGAAGTTGACTTTGATGCGTCGATCAGTCATTTCGGACATTTTCTTTTCCATTTCAGTCATGTTCGCATCGATGAGCACTTCACTTCTTCCGATACCAAATTGAGTGTTCAGAGTGTAGAATGTCATGTTTATATGTCTGAAAGGAACTGTTTTTTATATGAAAACCTGACCAGGAAGTGAGAACGGATTTCACTGCAAAGAAATGTACCTGTAGGAACATATTGAATGGATTAAGACACCATTCATCTCCTCGACGTTGCTAATCGCTTTATCCAACGCCGCACGCGTCAAATGGATCCGACTGTCGCCTTGATGACTGGGAATCGCTGCAAATTCAGGATACACCGGCGAGGTTTTCGTCGGGAAAAGATGCGTCCGAGTGAGTCCGCGAGTGTCCCAAAGGTTTCCGAGAGTCAGAAGTGTCACATTTGGCTGAGCAGTGGCCGCAGAAGAGAAGAGAAGTAGGAATAGAAATGGTGATAGCGAGTAGAAGAAAGGCATATTCACCATGGCATTTGAGTGTCTGACGAGATGGCGGCAAGGCGAAGAGACACTGTGCGGATGTGATATTATCGTTCCGCCTCATCTTTTTTATGCAAGAAGGAGACAACGAGGAGATGATGAGAGATGTCGACAGGGGATGCGATGATGAAGAGAATGCGGGATGGTGGTGGAGGAAAGACAACAAGAGACGGCCGGGAATGGGGCTTCTCGTCGCAAAGAGTCGAGAATCCACAAGAGACATCCATCGGTCTAATTCATTTCCTTTCCTACGTACACACACATAAAAGTTATCTAATCTCATTGGGATTGTCGTGGTGGTGTGACCTTCTTCGAAAACCAACCCGTTTTCCCTTTTTCATTCATTTTTTCACTTTCAGATGTTGTAATTCTGCCGGTTCTGAGTGTCACGGCGATGGAGAATTGGGGTGAGTAAGATGGAAACGGTGGCTGATTAAAGTGATATTTGTCTAGGAATGATCACGATGAGACAGGCAGAAGGACTCTACAAGGACGGGTTGTTTCCCATTTCACAGAAGCACAATGTGCAAGAAGTGATTGCCCACGAACTGGCCCATCAGTGGTTCGGGAACATGGCAACGATGAAGTGGTGGAATGACTTGTGGCTGAATGAAGGATTCGCGACAATGATTGGAACCAGAGGAGTGGACTTCCTGGAGAATACCACCTGGAGATATGTAAGTAGAAGCTGTTTGGATATGGATAGCATGGATAACAAAACACTTTGGGAACCAATTTCCAGAAAGACCACACTGCCGAGTTGATGTGTATTGTGCTCCGATCTGATCAAGAAGAGAGAAGTGTGGCTGTCAGTGCGAACAAGGACGTGGATATCCAACGAATCCTCGACCTCAACCCCAGTCAGAAGAACATTGTCTACAAAAAGGCAGCAATCATCATCCGAATGATCGAACGACTGATCCAGGAGGACATCTTCCAGCAAGGACTTCAGCGGTTTCTGAACACTTTCATGTACAAAAATGCAGACCATGAAGACTTGTTCAACGTTCTTGTCTAGTTCGTTCCTTTTCCATCTGATCGTTATTAATCTTCTGCCTGTTCAGCGTTCACGATTCTTCGGCAGGTGGCCATCTCAGCGGACAGAACTTCTCGCTGTCCGATGTAATGGACACGTGGATCCGACAGGCCCACTTTCCCATCGTTCATGTGAACAGGAAAGAAGGAAGTATTGTGACACTGCGACAGGAACGATACGAGGTATGTCTGGTACTGAATCGAAGATCACGCAACCCGTCTTTCAGCATTACCCGGATCCCCCGAAACGAGCTCATGATTACGTTTGGAAGATTCCGATTTTTTACGATGAGCCAGTGACCGGAAAGCACAAAGTGTTCTGGATAACTGACAAACAACCAGTGGTATTCGACATGGGAGGACAGCTTCTGGTTGATCCGCATCAGCTGACATACATCCGACTGCGGTACGACATGGCAATGTACTCGGACATCACGATGAAGTTGCTCGAAGATCATTCCGCCATCCCGATCAATTCGAGAAGTCGACTGCTGGATGACACACTTGCAATGGCGGAACACGGACATCTGAGCTATAAGGTGCCTTTCAACATCACAATGTACATGGCGCGAGAGGTAAGAATCAGTCCAAAGTTTTCGAGAGTTTCGAGATACAAAAAGACAGTAAATAGCAATGTCATGAGTTTTTAGAATTTATTTCATTAGTTCCTGAAATAGCCACATAATCAGACATCAGAGATTCTAGTTTCGTCGGAATTCCTTTTCCCGATCAAATATTTCTTGTCAAGGTCACCAAATCAGAAATCACAAAGACAATCTCACAACCAGAAGTCAACTTTTATTGACACGAGATCTTATTTTCAAAATTATTCAAAAACCATCGAACCGAATGGCTCAAACGGGTACCGGAACACCTCTCGAACGTTCCAAGAACCGTTTATAAGCGGTCAGTTGGTCGGAATTGCGGTATTCCTTGTGGTAGGGAAGCATTGGCACTGGCACTCTGAGAAACAGTTGATGTGATAAGTGGAAGATTGATAACTTACCCATCCTGATCGATAAACGTGTTCTCCTGACGAGTCACAATGGGTCTGCCACCGAATGTTCCGATAAACAAGTCCTGAAACAGAGTGTGAATCGATCTCTTCAATCTGAAACATACCGATTTCATTCCAACATCAGCATCTGAAACTCTTGCATCTTCTGTAGGAGTTCTAGCCAGTGGAACTCCGTCTTCTTCGTTGAAATAACGACCGAGAACTGATGTCGCACTCGAGAATCCGAGCAGGACAGAGAGGCAAAAGAGCACAATCGATTTCATTTTTCAAACGATTTCTGAATTCTTTATGTCAGTATCTGTTTATAAAGGAACTCATGCGGACAATAATTTACGCACCTAGGAAAAGAAATGATAACTTGAAAAGGGTGAGAAGGAAGAAAAACAAACACGGTACACCCAGAAAAGAAAAAAAAGAAGACCATCTGACAGTGATGACACTTTCCGATTCTTCCTTCTTCTCGGCGTCTCATTCTCTAAAACCAAAGCGCAGTCGCGTAGATGAAAAGATCGGGGGAGACTCGAGAGACCCAGAAGAGAAGTAATGATGTCAGATAAACTCGATGAACTTTCAGACTTCGTACCGTCCGTTCCAGACGTTCAGTGCCTACCTTGACTTCTTCCTGCCGCGAATGTTTTCTCATGAGAACTGGCCTGTGTACAGGGTGGGGACAACGGAATAACAAAGAAGAAGCATTGAAGTTTTACTTTCAGGAATACCTATGGCTGGTGTTTGGAGGTGCGTTCGATCGATTTGCAGCAGAAGGAATCGGGAAAGATCTTACACACGATGTAGACAAATAGTCAGTTGGTACTCATCTTGCTTCGGTATTGATCTCATTTCAGTAATGCTCGAGAGATTGTGACCTTCCGTGCATGCATGCTTGGCTACGAGCCGTGTGTGAAAATGGCAAAGGAACTATTCGCAGAGATGAAGAGGAACTGCTCCGGAGAACACCAGTTGCTCAGCGACGTTGAGTGCAACAAGTGAGAGCTACAGTACTCTTTCTGCTTTTCATTATTTTCTAATTTCAGAATTCCTCATTATATTCGACAGCCTGTGTACACTGCCGCCATAGAGTACGGTAGCCAGGAAGATTTCGATTTCCTGTTCTCGAAATGGAAAATGGAACACTACATGTTGGAGAGAGAGCGCATGTTCACTGGACTCTGCTTCACGGAATCCAGACAAAACAGCGATTTGTGAGTGGACTCTAGTTGTTTTTCCCTCTCTACGACAGTCATGTTCAGGGCTTGGAGTACATTGATCGACAATCGAGTAAGAGAAAACGTTCGGAATCGAGCAGCGGCTTGCTCGAAGAAATTGGTCAGGAAGTCCAATATCATGGATTTCTTAGTGGACCAGATAGATCGAATAATTGAATTGTGAGTAGAACTAATGTAAGGGATCGAATCAAGATTGGTGACGTTTCAGAATGGAAACAGCACGAGACTCGGTAGTGCACAATCTGATCGTGCTTGCATCCCGAAATGTTCACGCAGCAGAAGACATTGAGAAGGTGTGTAGAGGTATTCTGAAAGGCGAATGAGAATATTGATTTCAGCTTGATAAAGTGTTATCTCACTTGGGTGATTATGGAAAGCGATGTGTTGTGTTCAAGCGACAGGCGCTCAGTCGGCAGGAATGGCGAGAAACAATGGGGTCGTTGGTGGCTGGAAACGCTTCTGAAGCCATCGTCACCATGAGAAGTCGTCAGATTACCCTATAAGAATCTCTTTTCTTTCACTCTCTCCAAAGATCTCCAAAGAATTCCTTAAGACACCAGTGATCTTCTCCTTCTTGATGTACAACTTTTTCGTTTCCTTTTCCCATTCCATTTACTTTTTCGCGTTTCAGAACACATCGATCTCTATCAATCTGCTTCCACTATTACGTGTTTCTGTTTGTTATCTCATCCCATTGTACATAAACCAATCCAAAAATAAATACATTTCCACCGACTGAAGAATATGTAGAAAGAGCAGAAGAAGAAGGAGCAGAAGAAGAAGAAGCAGAAGAGGCAGAAGAAAAAGAAAAGAGCACAAGGATAATAAGTCCCGCGTGCCAGCCGGGGATCTTGTCTTTTTCAATAGACCTTTCCCCCGTCATCCACTTCCGTTTCCCTTCCTCTACTCCGTCTTTTCTTCTCCTATTCCAGGTGGACGGGTCGTCGAGTGGGTCGTCATCACGTTCCTTCCGAAAGACCTGTTTATGTTTTTTCTTCTTCGTTTTCCTCTCAGTTTGTCTGGTCCGTCCAGTGACTTCCGATCCGCCACTAAATGTCGCCATGCATTTTTTCCTTTCCGGAAGATTTTAAATTTCCTGAGATTCTAAATGCCAGGAAATGTCAGGACGACTCGAAATTGTCTTCTTTTGCATTAGTATCCAATAACTCCTTGGTTCAGGATAATGTTGATTGAAATTGTGTCTTTAACTTCTTCATCTTAATGAACACAGTGATAAAACTTTCATCGATAACTAGATTACCGTCCGTTCCGTTCCGTACCGTATCAAACTCTATTCAACCCCAGAATACACAATTCCTCCTGTCTACGACTCATCTCATTGGCTCTGCTCTCCCTCCCTCCCTTTCTTTCTTCTTTCGTAAATAGTCAATGTTCCAAAAGTGGCGTTTGGAAACCATGACGCCGGATGCGGAGAAGAGAGGAAGAGGGGTCGCCGCCCGTACGGCACTCTCATTTCTGACCGCAGTCAAACTGGAGACGAATTTGGAAAAAAATACGGTGAGTTGGCTGATGCAATACTGCGATAAGAAGACGACGTGTTCCTTCCAGGATTCTCGTTTTGATGGGCAACTTTCAAAATTGGCGTTTCTACGAATCGACACATCCGAAACCGTTGGAACCTCGAAAGAAAACTCGTTGCTCACGCCTTCTGACGCCCACAAAGAAGTGCTCAAATCGCCGTTAAATTCGGTGAACAGGAAGAAATTGAGCATGCCTAAACTCGAAAAAACCAAAAGGTAAGCACATACGTGCTCTACTTTCATTTCTTCTTTCTCCACATAATCCTTTCCAAAATCTCCTCAATTTGCGGTGTATTGTCCTCAATTCAATGGGTTATCCGTCTAATCTCACTGAATGTATTTTCTGCTGCCAGATGAGAAATTTATCGACTTCGAGTCAATAATAAATACCCATCTTTTACATGAATTCTTTAGTCTCACCTTGATACCGAAACCCACCACTTAGTTACACTCAAGTATACACCTAAGATACAGCGCCGAACGTGGCCTTGTGGCCTAATGGATAAGGCGTCTGACTTCTAATCAGAAGATTGCAGGTTCGATCCCTGCCTGGGTCAAATATTTTTGTAGTTTATCTTTACTTTGCTAATACGAATTTCCTGATTATGGACATAAATTCTGTTGACTCGAGAGTCAAGGTCTTGTCGTGTACATGAATTATTGAAGTGTCTTCTTCCCGATATTTTTCCAGTCAATGTGTACACGACCTCTTCCGAAACTCCCGTAGTCGATGTTCTAGTTGGTTTGCAAGTGCACGAATCGTTATCATTGTTATCATTTTAACTTTCCATGCTTTTCGTATATTCAGTTTAAATTTTTGCAGCGACGACATGGTTTTCGCAGAAATTGAAGCATTGACAGTAATGGAAAACAACTTGTTCTGCTCACTGAGGAAGTAGGTTTCTGTTATGTTCTTCTGTTGTTTAGACTAGTGTGTTCTGAAAAGGAAAGAGCTGAAAAAGAGGTAGACTTTCCTCTCGCAAACAGCTCCGACAACCATTACAACATCAGGTGACGTGGGCCAACAACGCAAAAATATTCGTCATTTTTCCCTCCATTGCGAAATAAGAAAAGGTCCTCGTCGAGTGCCGTGTCTCTCTGTGTCGGTTTGCATAGAGGAACCTGGTACTTTGAAGAACCCATTACGCGTTTCCACATGTCCATAAGCATGCTCTTTGACAAAAACAGAGCAAAGTTCGTTGGTTCTGCAGTTGAATGGGTGGAACGAGGGAGGGAAACTTGACTTGAGAAAGTAATATTTGGTCATGAGGTTGAGACTCGAAGCTTATCAGATGACAAGCTGGAACATCTAGGATAGCCAAATTTATCTCACAAAAATATAGAAATCAGCACGGAAAGTGAACTAGCCAATCGTGAAATTATCAGTATGAATAAGCCGGAAAGGATCAAAGCATCCGGTCAGGTAAAGCAGGTTAAGTCTGCCGCGTGATAATGGAAGTGCACTACTCTCCTGTGATTTCTTTGGAAATGAAACCAATTTTGGATACATCCGACCTGTCAATCTATCAAACAAACTCAATCTCATTTCTACTTTCCCGCTGTCCAATTACTCTATTTCGCTTATCAATTGCAAGTCAATTGTCACCGCTCCGCCGCCGTCCGTCGTATCCTGGCTGCTCGCGGCTGTTTCGCTCGCTGCTCTCTTTCCCGTGCATACATCTTGTTCCCATGGCGATACGTGCTCGACGAGTCTCCGAAATCTGCCCGGTTTCTCTCGTATCCATGCATTCCCCTTTTTGTATAACAATGATTCCTAATCGAAAATTACTTGTTTCTGCTTTCTTTCATAGTCCCATTGACTTCTTTCTTTCCTAAAAAGGACGTTTTGTATTAGGAATTGATTGAACGGATCAGGGATACAAAAAAGAGATTACGATGACGGCGAACAACAAATAATGAAATTGTTTTTGCTCTGTTTACTCTACGAGATTCGTTTGCAGAAAACAAAAAACTGAAGTCCGGAAGTTGTATCTGTCAAGTTTTCAGTCAAGAACGCAGAATATTGGCTACCTTTTCTGTCTTTCTTATCACCCCGCTGCCTTATTTCTCTTTGATTTCTGATTTATTCTCCGACGAGAATTCTGTTTTTACCGCAAAATAGCCACAAAAACACCATTTATCACAACTCTTGTGACGTTGAGAATCGCTGATTTTGAAACGCTTCCAGCTCTTCAAAACGTCGATGCGAAGCGATGGACAAGTACGAAAGGATATCAAAACTGGGAGAGGGATCGTACGGAGTGGTGTATAAGTGCCGGAACAAGGACAACGGACAGATTGTAGCCATCAAGAAGTTTGTTGAGACGGAAGACGATCCGCATATCAAGAAGATTGCGTTGAGGGAGATACGCATGCTCAAGGTTTGTGTGTCGAATTCTGGAATCTTCGAACGAATCATGACCATTTCAGCAACTGAAACATCAGAATCTAGTAGGACTTATCGAAGTGTTCAAACGAAATCGCAAACTTCATCTTGTTTTTGAATTATGCGATCGAACAGTACTTCATGAACTGGAAAAGAGTCCGACAGGGTTGGTTTGGAGACCATCGGCCGATCATGCGATTCATCTTTCAGAGTCAATGACGACATGATCAAGAAAATAGTTTATCAACTTCTGGAGGCGCTTCGTTTCTGCCATAATCATAAATGTATTCATCGCGACGTCAAGCCGGAGAACATTTTTTTGACACGTAATGATCAAGTCAAACTGGGCGATTTTGGATTTGCCAGGATAATTAGTGAGGGACCAAACCTTTGGAATACCAATCAATGATATTCAGATGCAAGTGAGATGTACACAGACTACGTGGCAACTAGATGGTACCGGAGTCCGGAGTTGCTTGTCGGAGATGTCCATTACGGCCCTCCAGTCGACATTTGGGCTGTCGGATGTGTGTATGCAGAACTGCTGACAGGAGAAGCGTTGTGGCCGGGAAGAAGCGACATTGATCAACTGTACCATATCAGGAAGACGCTCGGTGAGTGTCTATCCCTCGGGAACCGACAGTAACCCGTTCAACTTCAGGAGAGTTCCTTCCCCGTCACGTCTCCGTCTTCCGTTCCAACACCTTCTTCTTCGGTTTATCCATTCCAGAACCAGAACATCTGGAACCACTTCCCTCGAAACTGCCGAATGCAAGCAGTGGCCAACTCGATTTTCTCTATGTGAGTGCAAGTTTTGATCCATGAAATACTCTCTAATTTTCAGAAATGTTTCGAAATGTCTCCGGATCGTCGTTGGTCGTGCAGTGAACTCATGCAGCACGCCATATTCCAGGCACTAAACATCACTGATAACTCTTCTAATCTCTCCTTATTTCCAGAACTGGACTCTTCGATTGCGACCCGATGATAGTACACAAACAGGGGGATTGTCGAAAAGAGTGAGATACCTTATTAAGTAGTATTCTCTCAACGGAGCACACTTTCCAGAGCCCAAATTACCTGCCTCTACTCAACGGAAATTCGACGAATTTGGTGACGAAGAACTTCAGTCTCCAGACGAATTCCCACGCGGCCAACAACAATAACAACGGGAACGGACTGAATCGCAATTATCTGCCCGCTATCCCATAATTTCAAGCGCTTTTTTCAATGAAAAACCGAAAATAAATGAATCGATTTATGTAGTTATTCTTTCTCTGTTTTGACACATCTACTCGTAAAATTACATGTTAAAAGGCACATTTGGCTGACAGGGACTGGAGGTATTGCAGAAGGAAGCGGAGTCTCAGAGCTTCTTGACGGACTCTTCAAACTTCCGTGTCGCCTGAATGACTTCATCGTCCTTGTCGTAGTATCTAGAAACATTTCAATAAAGAGTCTCTCGTCGGTCCCCCGCTCTCTCTCTCTCTCTTCCTCTCCCTCCCTCTGTCAATTCGTATTCACCTCTGCTTCATGGCTCGATATTTGCGCAGAGAGTAGAGTGCCTCGATCTCCTTGACAACGAACTCTCCGCGAGCAATCAGCTGCTCGACCTGCGCCGTCTCATGCACATCCTGCAACTCTCTCGTCGACAGCTGCTACAAATCTTCGTCACCTTGTTCTTTGAGAATGCCAGTTTGAGTCGGTCGTGGAACCACTTCGAGCCGCCTGGATACTCTTTTCCCATGTGGTAAAGGTTCTTGTAGAGATCGATGACACGACCTCTCATTGATGTCATCCTCAAATTGTAACTAAAAATATTAATGTGGTTAAAATGAAAAAGATATGATTTCAGGTTTAGTCCTCCTATATTCTGTTCAGAAAACGATTAATTTTCCAACAAACAAACCCCATTCATATCAGAAAATTGAATGATTTGTATATCGAATAAATAGAGAAAACAAGAACAAGATTAGAATGAGAAATTTTGGATTGAATACGGTATCTCACTGCTGATAGGAAGCTGGAAAAGGATCATTTCTATTAGAAACAAGCGGAGAAATTGAAAAATATCACACATTTCAAGAAAGATTCAAATGTGAGAGGGGACAGAAAAAGAATGAAGTGCATGATGAATGGGGGAAACCGGAGGGCTCAGAAAATAGAAATAATGAAAAGAACAATTAGCTTTATTCGATAACCTTCAACACCTTGCCGATTGCGATCGTCTTTCCTTCGTCTCTCAGGGTGAATCTTCCGAGGTACGGGAACTCCTTAAATGGCTCGAGGACAAATGACTCAGGACTTTCTAGCCGCATAATGCACTTCTCGTCTTGCTTGACAAACTTGGCACGTTTTTTCTCACCGGTTTTCTTGTCGATGGTGGCGATGACTCCCTGAAAATAAATAGTCTTTAGAAATTCAAGCGATGGTTTACTCACTCTAACAGCAACTTCTTCAACAGCGGATTGGATGTGGAGAACACAAGAATATCCGGACGCAATGATAGATTTATGCTCGAGAACGAGAACTTCAGCATCGAACACGCGACCAGTCTTTGCAAGAGAATCGGGAGAGCAGATGATGAAACCTCCCTGAAGTTCATTCTCCTCAATTCCCTTCAGCTTGAATTTGATGTTGTCTCCAGCAACGACACGCTCTGTCTCCACATCATCAGCCCAGATTTGAATGACCTGCACTGGCTGCTTATTTGGCATAACAACGAGAGTGTCTCCCTTTTGGACACAACCAGACTCCATTTTGCCGATAATAACTGTACCCATCTCGGAATACTTCTCAACAACAATGCATCGAACGGGTCCGTTGAAATCACGCTTGAACGAAGGAAGAAGCTCGTCGATGAACTCAATGAAGCACGGTCCAGTATACCAGCTTCCTTCCGTTGCGGATGGCCGATCCTTCAAGAAAGATCCGGTGAGTCCCGAACATGGGATGTACGTGATATCGGTTTTCGGATTGAATCCAAGTTTTCGAAGGAACGGCGTCAGTTTTCCTTCAATCTCCTTAAATCGCTCCTCATCCCATTTGACAGTTGGGTCATCCATCTTGTTGACGAGGATAACGAGATGTTTGACTCCAGCAGTCTTCACGAGCATAGAGTGTTCACGAGTTTGACCTCCACGATCGAATCCAGTTTCGAATTCACCTCGACGAGCAGAGATAACCTATAAGTAAGACAGTAAGAAAGTCATGTTACATTTTTTTTTCTTCACCAAAACGGCCAAATCTGCTTGCGTGGCTCCTGCGATCATGTTTGGAACAAAAGACTTGTGACCAGGAGCATCGAGAATGGTGAAATGACGCTTTTCGGTTTCGAAATAAGCACGTCCGACCTCGACAGTCTTTCCTTTGTCTCTTTCTTCGTCGTTAGTGTCCATGCACCACGAAAGGTACCAACTTTCACGTCCTTTTTCCTTGGCTTCTCTCTCGTATTTTTCAAGAGTTCTTTTGTCGACCATGCCAGTAAGGAACATGAGCTGACCTCCAATCGTCGATTTACCAGCATCAACGTGTCCTACGAACACCATGTTTACGTGCTCCTTGTGGGTACCATCATCGACGTAAACAGTCCGCTGGAACTTCTTGGCAAGTGGAGCGATTACATCCTCTTCAACCTGAAAGAAGCCAAATTTAACCGCGAAAAACCTTTAAACCAAATAAACATACTATCAAAAAAAGTTACGGGAAGGATTTACACTACAAAGATAAATAGAAAAACACGACAAAAGTTTCTAGGTAATTTGTTTCTAAAACACCAACGAGGTTGTAACTACCAAAAGATTACTAAACAATACTATTTAATCAAAAACGAACCTCCTTTTTCTGTGTTGGTTCTGCGGCAGCTGGAATAGTTTCCTGATTGATTGGAGCTGGCACTTCTTCCTGTGAAGTTTCTACCGGAACTGGTGCTGGAGCTGCCACCTCTTGTGGTGGGACTGGAGATGCATCAGCTTGAGCTTCCCAATCTGTAATTATTTACTGTCGAAGGTTTAGTAAAAACACTGACCATCAGCAGCCTCTTGGGCAGGCTGCGCGGTTGGAGGGGAGTATGGTTGTCCAGGCACAAAAGGACGGGCGCTCAAGTTTGGCACAAATGACGACGCATTTACGTTCCAGTTCGACATGACGTGTCTTTTTTACCCCTGAAATCGGATAGACATGGATTATATCGATTTTTATGACGTGGAGTATGAGTATCGAACAAGAATACCAAAGTATCGCATCAACCAGCATAAAACAAAGAATGGAAGATGGAAACGCTTGAAAATTTTCAAATCGGTTTTAACAATGTTTTAGAGAAGAAAAATCGGAAAATACGCCAAAGGACCTAAAAGGGCTGTAATCTGAACAGAGAGCATATAATGCATACTTTTCTAGGTAAAAAATGCAAGAAATATTTATTTTCATGACCATTTTATCACAGAATTGAGATAAATTTCACAAAATTGAAGAAAAATGTATTCGTTTCGAGGAATTGCACAAGCTGTGGGCGGGGCGTAAGTGCATATTGCGGCGGGAGAAAACGCAAGACCGACGCACACTTCATCTGGTCATCGTCGCAGTGCTATTTTTTGAAAATGCAAGCGAACACACTTACGAAACTCATCGCCGCGTGTGACTTGTTTATCGATTTTTGACCTTTGGCGCAATATTTTTAATTGAAATTCAATTTTTTTGGTTGTTTTCCATTTCATTTCGCGCGAATCTCAGAGATACTTGGCAAAAAAAAAATGAAACCCGGAAATTTGATTTTTTGCAGTTTTTCCAATTATTTGTTGACATTTTTATTTCGCGCTTCAATTATTATACCGATTAGCACAACCAATCGATATTCATTTCCGCGCGGCTCGCCTCATCCCGTTTGTTTTCCGCTCTCTTGGCGGCACCCTCTCTCTCTCTCCCTCGCCCGAAACGTCATTCTCTCCAACTGTTCTGCTTGTTTTCTTTATCATTTTTTAACTGACTTGTGTGCATTTTTTACCATTGCTCCTCAATGTCAGCTCTCTTCCGTTTCTCGCTCCCAAAAATGAGAACTTGCCCCAAAAATCGATATGCGTTGCAGAGACACGCTGGGTTGATTACCTATAGGAATCACTGGCCGTTTCATCATCAATTGTGCGGAGCCGCAGTAGGATCTGCGAAAGAGACTCAAAGACAGAGACAGACAAATCAGCCTGCCTGTGAAGATGAGTTCGCCGGATCCGGACGATCAGACCTTCTCCACGGACGACATTCCGGCTTTCGATCCAGCACTCGACCCGTACGGACCAGAAGGTTTCTTATCTCTCGATATTGATGTCTTCTCCAAGTTTATGGCTCGTGCGGACAATCGTCTGCTTTCGAAACCTGTAATAGTGCGCGGTATTCCATGGAGAATCCTGGCGATATGCAGGTTGAACTGACAAAAAAATAGTTGAAATTCATTTGTTTTCCAGAAATCAAGGTGGCAACCGTCATACTGTCGGCAAGAACTCGCGGAACAACTACAACTTTGGTTTTTTCCTACAATGTAACAACGACGAAATGATCACGAAGCGAGGCATGTGGCGTTGCTACGGAACAGCCACCTTGGAGGTGCTAAATGCTGAAGGACCACCCATCCAAAAGAAGATACATCACGCGTTTCACAACACGGAAGTTGATTGGGGATTCTCCAACTACGACAACTATGATACTTTGATCAACCCCAACGATGGATATGTCGTGAACGATACCATCAAGCTTCGTTGTCGTTTTACTGCTGATGTTCCGACGGGCGCCAATTACACGTATTTTTTCAAAAGTTGTACAAAAAATTTCGATTATGTTTCAGATGGGATAGCAAGAAACACACTCAGTGTATCGGTCTCCGCAATCAGGGAGCCACGTGCTACATGAACTCGATACTTCAAGCATTCTACTTCACCACTGGATTCAGACGCGCTGTGTACAATATGGACGTAGGAACTGAGCCAAACGAGAGCAACATTGTTCTTGCGATGCAAAGAGTCTTCTACGAGTTACAAGTGAGCATGGTTTCCTAGGTTTCAGTGGTGTACATTTATTTTTTCAGATGTCGAACGAGGCCGTTGAAACGAACAGCTTGACTCGGGCTTTCGGATGGGACAAATTGGATGCATTCAACCAGCACGATGTCCAGGAGTTTTGCCGGGTGTTGCTTGATAATCTAGAGACCAAGATGAAGGGAACAAACGAGGAAAAGTCTATTCCGAACCTCTTCCGCGGAAACATGAAGTCGTTCATCAAGTGTACCGACGTAGACTACGAGAGCTCCCGTACTGAGTCTTTCTACGACGTTCAGCTCAACGTTCTTGGAATGGATAGCTGTGAGTTTTATTTGTTTTTTAATGCTGTTTCAGGAGAAGAAATACTGGTCATTAAGTTTATTTCTGATTTTCAGTGGAGCGAGCCTTTGAAGCTTATACAGCAATTGAACTGCTGGACGACGAGAACAAGTACGATGCAGGCGATCATGGATTGCAGCGAGCCGAAAAAGGAGTCAAGTTTGTAGAGCTGCCACCTGTACTGCATGTGCAGTTGATGCGCTTCCAGTACTGTGGCGTAGAGCAGAAGATCAACGAGAAGTTTTCGTTCCCGGAGAAAATGAACTTGGCCAATTGCTGCGAACTCAATAGCAACTTGAGCGAGGAGGACTGTGTCTACAGTTTGCACGCGGTTCTCGTTCACAGTGGAGAGTTTCATGGAGGGCATTACGTCACTTACATCAATGTGAATCTCTATGAGTCGACGGTTGATCCGACAATCAGTCCGAAATGGTGCAAGTTCGATGACGATGTTGTCTCACGGACCACTATTGACGATGCTATCGCTTCCAATTTCGGCGGAGAAAAAACGATGAACTCGTCTGCATACATGCTTGTTTACATCCGAGACAACGCCATAGATCAAGTTCTTGCACCCATTCCGGAAACCGAAATTCCCCGAAAGGTTTCTCAAACCTTTGAATTGGAGCGTCAGCATCGTAACCGGCAAAAGAAGAAGGCAGAGGAAGAGCAGATGTGCATGCAAGTTGTGCTCATCACTCCGGATATTGTTGCAACCAACCACACGTTCGATCTCGTCGACAATATAGACATGCACGAACGCAATCCGCACGAAACTGTGTACAAACACATGTACACTGCCGAACTCTATCAATTCGTGCAGGATCTTCTGTTCGAAAAAAGCAACCGGCCAAAGATCGACATGTTCGATTCGGATGACGAAGCGAAGCAGGCTCGGCGTGACTCAATCAAGCGCATCGATACCGAGAACTTCAAGTTCCGTCTTTGGAGAATGTCAGATGGATACGTGACTGATAGGTGCAATACTAAGTTGTCATCAAAACTAAGGCCGACCGAGGTAGGTCCACTCATCAGTTCGGCACATCATTTATAATTTTTCAGTACATTGAGTGTAAGAAAGACGCTCGTCTGGACACAGTGCTGACTTCGGATTTCGAAGCAATTTATGTTGAGTACTCTAACAATCCATCGATTCCATTCCAAGTATACGATGGAAATTGTAAGTATATTACCTCCTTTTAGCTGTATCTTGCTTTTTTTGAGGTTCAGCACAGCTCCTTTTCTTCGTCAAGTATTTCGATCCAATCACCAACAAGCTTACCATCATCGGACACATTTTGCTCGATAGCCTTCGGAGGTTCCCATACTATCAGGAGACACTGAACAAGATGATCGGGCTGCCACAAGATACTTCTCTCCGCTACTATATCGAGCATGCTCCAAATTGGACTGAACAGTACGACGAGCTTGCAAAAATGAACATAGGCAAGATGGTCGACGAGCAAGATGGGTCTATTCTTGTGGTAGAGAAAGTCGAGGGAACGTCGCCGATAAAGAATGCAAAGCAGAAACTGCAGGAGCTGTATTTGGATGTCACTATTGAATTTGTTCAGAACTACTACAATAAGAAGGCTGAAGAAGCAGATGTAGACTTTTTCCAAAAGAAAGTGTGCCTGGATGACAAGTTGATCACGATCGCCCAAGAAATCGGTACTCACCTGGATGTAGATCCGAAAAAGGTGCTGATCAACACGAGGCAAACTGGTACGCGTTTTGAACCATGTTTCGATGACTACAATCACTTGTCTTGCCGGAGTTTGATGAATCGTCAGACTCATGATCCTCGATTGTTCAAAAGATATCGAGCCGCATTTTACATCATGCCGTTCGAAGTTAGCGAGATTATGAAGACCAGAGTTCAAGTGAAACTCTTCTGGCAAACGCCAGCTGGAGTCATCGAAGAAATCACACTGTTTCCGAAGAAAGAAGGAACTGTCAACGACGTGTTCAGAGAGGCTTCTCGCTACTTCCCGTATACAGACTCTGGATCTCGAAAGTTTAGACTTCTGCAAATAGCACCACCACCTTTGCTCAATCAGCGTGTGTATCAGGTGTACAACGAGAACTTGCACCTGTCTGACATTGATCAGAGGCTGATATACAAACATGTTGGTTTTCCGTTCAAAACACGCTGTCGAACCTAATATTACTTTCAGCAAGTTCTACACGCACGTCTTGAGGAAGTGCCTATAGATGAAATGGAAGTCTCTCCTGGAGAGTTCTTGTGTCCAGTGATTCACTTCGATCGCGAGCCGACAAAAGTATTCGGAGTCTCTTTTGTGATTAAGATCCGCAACAATGAATTGATGACCGAAGTGCGCGACCGCTTGCGAAAGAAACTCCACGACGTGTCGGACGCCGATTTTGGCAAGTACAAGTTCGCATTGTTAAGTCGGGAGAAGGTATGAGCACAGTGAGAGCAGCAGATGATAGAATCTTTTAAGTTGCAGCTTTGTCGCTACATTGAGTTCAACAACGGCGAGAAAGTCAATCTGGCAGATATGTCCAATCAGACCACCGGAGGTGAGAGATCCTCAGTTGAAAAAGAAACGAAAACATTATTCTTTCCAGGTCCCCAAGTGTACATTGGTCTTGACCACAAGTCGCCAGTCCAGCATTCTAGCGAAGCGGCTATCCGTATTCTCAACTGAACTGTATTCTACTATCTTTCTCTGTGCAATCTCGTCTCTCTGAATTGACCCGGTCCATACGTGACAATTCTAGAGATTTCAATAATTTTATGTTTCATGCCACCCACTCCCCCCCCTTCTCTCTCCCTCTCTCTCTTTCTCTCATCAAATTATCCCCTTCTTTGTGTTGTTTTGTATTTCTGGTGACTCGTTTTTCGTGTTCTGCCTTTTACCGCTTTCATCCACCCCTTTAAGTTATTTCTGTCTCTTTTTATCTTTCCTCCATTTAAACCCGTCTCTTTCCGAGTGACAATAAGTTTTCGGACCGTCTTCTGGCAGTTTGCCAACAGACTCTCTGTCGTCGAATTGCAGTTTCATTGTTTAAGGTGCCGGCACCCTCTCCTCTCCCCCACGGAACCGTACGCTTCCCGTTCTAGGCCGAGTTGTCGTGTTCTTCTATGAATATACCGTCCCTTCTCCTTTAAAAATCACAACAACAATGCTCTCTCTCCTTCTCCCTCCGATCATTTTCTCAATTTTACAAGTTTTTCGTCGTTTTTCAAACTGAAAGAACCAGCGGAACGCGTAAACTGAAAAATGTAATCATCTCTCACAAATACCCTTCTTTTCACCCTTTGTTCCCTATTTATAGCAGCTAAATTCAAGTTTGCCTAATTATTTTCCGAGAGTCATCTGTCCCCCTCCCCTCCCGATATACACACCTTCTATATATGCATACGGTAGTGTTTTGCAAAAAATAAATAGTTCTCTGTGGTCTTCAGTTGCTTTATACTTTACTTTGCAATGCACAGAGAATCATTGATCGAGTGGAATATGAGTGAGTTGGTGGGTTAGTTGGATGCAAAAATTGGGGGTATTGGTACAGGAAACATGGTGCAGCAAGTGTTGATCATCAGTCTTCTTCGTCGAATTCGGGTCCCGTCGCCTTCGCGGTCATTCGGGTCGTTCGTTTCTTGACTGGAACAACTTTGGGGACGAGCAACGGTTTGATGTCGAGAGCATCGATCGGATGATCGACCGACGAAGCAGTTCTCTTCCGTTTCATCGGAGAGCAGTTGGTCAGAGTCTTGAGGCGCTGGAAACGGAAAGATAACAGAACAACGAACACGGAAAAGGACTGACCAGGTATTCCAAATAGAGACACTCGTCGAACTTTCCGGTCAGTTCGGTCCGTTCCAGAGTGATGTTCCGCTGAAGCGCGAACGAAAGAACGAGTTCCTTCTCGCACACTTCTTCTATGTGCAATCCGCTTTCGGCGAACAGAGAACTGGAAACAGAAGACATGGACAACAGTCGGCCAGATATAAACAACTCACGTCCACTTCTCTTCGATCAAAGACTTGCTCACTTTGAGCAGCTCGGTCCGCTCCTGGAGAGTGCACATCTTCTCGTAGACAATGTCCTTTCCGTCTTTGACACCTGAGAAAAACCTTTCTAGAACACAAATATCAAACTGACGTACCGAGAGTTCTGGTCTTCGGAAGCCAGTATATGTACCATTTCTTGAAGTTGTGCTCACGATCGTAGACCAAAATCGTCGACATCTGAACAAGTTTCGGACACTTTCGGTCGAAGAAGAGCACGGTTTCAAGATACTTCAAAGATGGTACAATTTCAAACAAAGGGAGCAATCAGAGATAAACAATTTTTATGAATATTTCAAATTATTTTTGTCTTGTCGACCATCTGGCTGACAGACTATTTGAATCGATTCGAGAGATTTAGGTAGAGATAATGGCAAGGTGCTAATGGGAAATGGCACTAATTGGTGGGAAACGTGGAGCAAATTGGGAAAAGACCTGTAATAGAACATGAAAAAAGAGACGAGGAAAGCTCTCTATAGAACGTGCAATAGATATAAGAAAATATTTGAAGGAAGACTGAAAAGACACTCAAGCCACGATGGTATGGTTGCCGACAGCGGCTCCGTAGTTGAGAATGTACCAATCGTGTCCGTACATGAGGATAGCGAGAGGCTGGCCGACGATCAGAGAGAGCCACACAATGATGTTGCCTGGAATTTCGAAATTCAGTAAATACTGTAGAACACGTTTCTTTCGTGTCGAGACCCATCAACACTCACCAGTTCTTCCGCCTTTCACAACTTTATCAGTGATGAAAGACAGCGGAATCTGACCCATCATTCCGTAGTAGGACCACAATCGGAACATCTTCAACGGCACGGAAACCAAATACTCGTGGAAGAAGGCGGACACGAAGAAGACGACGAAGAAGGCTGATTTCGTGCTGAAGTTGTTGCGCATCATAGGCATGTAGATGTGGCGGACAGCAAATCGATGAACGGGAATGTTCCAGGACTTCCAAAAGTAGGCTATCGTCTCCGAGTTCCAGAAGTCACGGTAGAACTCGCGATCAGCAAAACCAATGAGCTCTGCGACGAGATTCAGAAACGAGTGGAAGAAGGTGTAGAAGAATAAGAGCCAGATGAGATGATTGGGTATGGCGAGTTTGAGAAGACGTTCCAGACAGCGAGAGAACTCCATTTCGCTCAGCGGACGCATACTGTTGCGGACGGTGGGAACGACCCATTGTTGAACCAGGGCGGCGATGAGAAACGAGAGGAAGACGAGCTGAATAGAATACGAATCTGCAGATTCAGCAATACACAAGTTGAATGCTTACCTCGATAGTTCTCTTTATCAAAAAGTGCTTTCGGATCCTCGGAGTTCTCGGGAACCTGAATTCATAGCAGAGTGTCGGAGCGGCCAAGAAATAGTAGATGTTCGAGATGGTCAAGTTGTTCGGATAAGCAGCTGCCATTTGATGCATCGACAGCTCATCTTTCAGATCCGAGAAGTGTTTCGGATCATTCGTCTTCTTTGCCAACTCGGTGACTTGCCCTTTGAGTTCTGATATTTTCTGCCGAGCATCACGTGCCCAGTAGTTGACATGGCCGTAAGAGATAAACTTCAGGGCCTCTATTACGTAGATTCCCATCATTCCTACGGACCATAATGGATTCTTTGACTAAAATACATAACGGGTAAGGAAAATAAGCAATTGGCAACTACCGTGATCCGAAGAGTGACGATGACTGGAATCGACAAATGAGCGAGCACCAGAACAGTGTAGAAGACGGCGGCGAAGGAGTTCCCCAACCATCCGCGCTCTGAGATAGAAAATTGGATGAGAGGAGAGAAATAAGAATACGGAAGGGTCTGGGTGTGCGTGTTTTTGTTATTGCCCAAGCGGCCACGTGACTGCAACGAGACGGAGACACCCCTTTCTCTCGCGCTTCGTAAACAGAGTTTATGCCAAGGAGCGCGTTTGCTTGATACCGTCTGTCACATTCTTTCAGAATACCTAGAAAAAAAGCTCACCGAGTGTCTTTTCAACGAAAAAGACAGAAAGAATCTGGATGTTGGAACCGATGATGAGTGCGAAGTTTGGCCAGTTCCAAATGGAGTAGTCTGCAGCGAACGTCGAGATCCATTGGAGTGGAGTTATCAGAATTCCGTACTTGATCACATTCTCCAAAGCGACACGACCATTCGAGAGAACCTGGGCAAGGCATACGAATAACGAATAGAGGAACCAATCTCTCACCAGAAGAAGTATGGACAAGTTGAAGAATCCACGGAAGTTCGTCCATCCGGAACTCGTCGAAAACAACGAATCCTGTGCTGTGTGGATAACCCGTTCACAAGGTCTGCAAAACACGTATTCTTCAATCGAAGTGATCAATATTGGCTTCTGTCAATGTACCCTTTCAGTTCAGAACTCTTCCGTGAAGTGTTCCCGTTCTGCGCGAACGACGACCGACGACTCGATGCCAACGAGCCAGTTGATGCTTCTGAAGTCTTTCGCCGCCGCCTTCCCTTGAAAATATATTTTGATAAACTGGAAAATGAAGGAACTCACTGTCTGGTGACGCATTTAGAGCGCAGCGAGGGAACGGACCTGAAGAAAAGGACATGAGCAGAGAAAAACTTTCGGTGTGAATAGAAAAAGTGAAAAAGGATTGCAATAAATGGAAAGTTCAAGGCAAATAACAAGTTGGGCCTGTGATGTCTCTAGTGGATGGCTGTTTGTTGCATATTTATCGAATCAAGATAAGAGACAACGTATCTCTAACCTCCTTTTTCTCTTTCCACATTTTCCACTTGTTTAGAATGACGGGTGCACTTTTCCTCAAGATAAGCACACTTCGCGATCTTTAACTAGACAACAAAAAAACTATGTCAGAAATTCAACGACAATTATAATAAAAAGGCGTATTCCTCCCGTATGGGCGCTTCAGAGAAACTCGTTTTGATATCTCCAATCCGATCATCGAAGGTAATCAATGATGCCAACAGACTGTATTCGCGCACATATAACAAAAAGAAGAGTTTAGCGCGAAAACATCGGAAAGTTCTTTATCTTGCCACCACTCTTATGAAGAACAAAATCTGGGGAGATGTTATAATCGACACAAGCTTCGAGGCAGAACAACGAAGCCCGAAGAAATTATAAAATTAAAACACTACAAAACATATCCGACGGCCGGCATACAAATGAAAATAAATTTGGAGTGACGAAGAAAAGAAGAGGGTGTCTAATTAACGATGCTTCAGTGTCGCTTAATGGTCGTCCACCTTGTCGGCACGTCGGAGAACCTGTAATTGAAAAGTATAAACCAGTTAGAAAATCTGTAACTGTGTACCTTGTAGTCCTTGAATCTGTTCTCAATCTCCGGAGTCTCGTTGAGTCCAACGTTGCATGGGTCAGGGATTCTGTTCTGGTAGCGGAGATCGTAGAAGTGAGCCGGGAAGTACTCGACAAAGTGTTGGCGATCGAAATGCTCGACTGGTGGAGCCTTAGCCCACTTCTCCTCGACCTATGAATTCAGAATGATATGTTGAGGTTTTCGAGACAAAATAATAAAAATAGAATGTAAAAATTTGAACGGTGGTCATGGTCGACTATAATTACGAAGAAATTCCCGCGGCTGAAAGCTTACCTTCTTGGCGTCCTGGAGTCCATCAGCGACCTTGATATCATGGAGCTTGATGCGGGCGTTGTTGTACTCAACCCATTGGTCGACTTCCTTCAAGTACTCAGCTGGAACTTCTCCGTATGGAATCTTGACGGCCTCGTACTGCTTCTGGAGCGAGTCAAGAACAGCGGAGTGAGCCGGAAGGGCCTTCTTGAGAGCGGCAAAGTCAATCTTTGGAAGATCAGCTGGGAGCTGGCTGACAGCAGATTGGAAAGTCCCGCTGACACCCTTGACACGAGTAAGCTCAGCAGCGTGCTCTGGGACCAAGCGTTCGGCTAAAAACATTAATCTCAGTTTACTAAGCGGAAGAAAGGAAACGCTCACCAAGCTTGGACCAGTTGACGGAAGACGTCGCTACCCTCTTAGCGGCTCCGGACATACCTGAAATCACTAAAATTAATCTAGAATGTTCGAGAAGTAAAGTCGAATGTTAAGTCGAATAAAGGTGTCAACTATCAACAGTGATTTGTTCGAGACATATATCAGAAATGTTTATTATTTCTGAAAAAAAACTGCACATATATTTCTTACTGGAAAACTTAAATTCGTTTCAGGATGCCTTGAATTGAGAAAGCGGAAAACATTTTATAAAACAACGATCGATTTTTGTAAGCTTTTCGATATTTATCTCTTTGCTTTGAGAGATTTAGTGAATGGAAAATGAAGACACAATTTCAAATGAAATTTCTGTATGATTTTTGTTTCAAAAAGTTCGGAATCGGGATAAAACGAAGCTGAAAACCATGAAAACTAAAGATTTTTCGGTAAAAGTGGGCGGAGTCACACGCCCGTGTTAAAACGCAAAGTGCGGCGCGCTTTTCCCGCGTTTCTCTTCCACGCTATCACGAGTCTTCGGCCACCAAGTTTTTCGAGCTTCGTCCTATTTTTCTCTTTGTTCTGAAATTTATGAAACGAAGCCAGTTTTCTACTCATCTTGTTCTAGTCAAGCTCATTAATTTTATTCTAATTTTCAGAGACAGCATGAATGTGCAGCAGCAGCTAGAAGAGCTGATGCTCACATACGAAGGGATTTGTGCCATTTTCATCACAGATCACGACGGAGGACTTATTCTCAATGTCGGTTAGTGAAATAAACATGTTTGTCAAGTGATTTTTGAGCATTTTTTAGGTCTGCACTCAACACTTGACAATTCCCGATTCAGACAACAACTCATCCTCTGCCACCTCGCCACTGTTCCTCAAATTCATAAACTCACAATGGGTATGGTCTTAAATGTTTTCGAAAGAAGATTCAATATTTAAAAGACTTAGGTGGCCACAAGACTACGTTTGCTATGTACGAATCACACCAGATTGCTGTGCATTCGCTCGCTAAGTACTACTTCATAGTCCATGCCGGACCGAATGCGAATACAGGAGCGATGCTTGCACTCCGCGAGAAGTTGGCTCCGATTGCTGCTCATATGATGACCGTGTGTCCGCCGCTCGAAGGAGATGGATCGCAGCTTCCTCCTTCTATGGCGTCGGCGTCAGTGCCTCCACCTGATTTTGATTGAGTGATCAACCCGCCTCACAATCAATCTCCATTCTCCATATCTTCTTGTGATTCCAGTTTTTTTTAACCCCGTTCAGATTTGGATAGGTTATCCTTAATTTTCGAACTTTTCTAACTTAACACCAAATTTCTTGATTTTGTAAATTTATATTGTCTGAAACCTTGTAAAAACATCCAGATTTCTCTAGCGAGAACTAAATAAAATAAACTCGTTTTGCTTTAGCCGATCACTATTTTTTGACAGAGGTAAAGTTCTCTCCCCCGAGACTATCTGACGTTGACGTGAAAAAATGAAAAGGTGACGGAAACTTTGATCGATCAATCATTCTTAGACTTGCATTAATACTCGAATGGTTTTGAGACGATTTGATCAGAGCAATGCTGAATAGAAATTGGACCGGTTTTTGTTTCAAACAAGTGAGTCATTCTTGTTAAAATGATGTTCAAGAAATACATGTTTAGATTCAATTGTTCAGAAATTTCCGACAGCAATGGTCCCGGTTTAAGTCTAGAGCGTAAGCATTTTCGCGATTTTTAATTGACTGAATCTGATTTTTTGCAGCGTACAATACTCGTATACTGCTTACCGATCCGACAGACGGTTCACACCTTTTGCAATCGCTGCTTCGACAGTTGGATTCACATTCCGTGAGCATGGAATCACCGACGAACGAATCGCGGAGTGCGACAACTGCGAAGATGAGTTCGCCCATTGCAAGTCACCTGGCCATGGATGGGAACTTCTCTACGAGGAGAAAGACATGCTTGCGTTCCGACGACGAATAGATGGACCATACGAGATGTACGAGTACAAATGTGTCGGAACCTACTTTGACATAAGCCCCCGTACTTTTCTCGATGCTCAGAATGATCTGAAATATCGAAAAGAATGGGACGAGAATATCAAATCGATTGAAGTGGTACAAGAAGAAGACGAAAACGAGCTAATTAGATGGGTGTCAAAGTTCCCGTATCCAATGTACCCACGAGAGTATGTCTACGTTCGACGCACTTGGGTTTCCGACGATGAAAAGTATGCGGTTGTCGACAGTGAAGCGGTGCAACCAGAAGTGAGTCGACCAGAGAGTTCAAGAAATGAGATCTTTTGCTTTTACAGGTATTCCCATCAACATCAAACGACAACGTTCGTGTTGTTTCCTACTCTTCGCGAATGTCCATTCGTGCTCATTCTGACTGGGAATCCCACGGGGTTGACTACATACTAACTTATTCCGACAATCCGGAAGCCAACATTCCCCGCTACATCTACAACTGGATGGTCAACAAAGGTGGTCCGTACTTCTTGAAACAAGTTCATAAAGCTGCTCGCGAGATCGAGAAAAGCGGCCGTGAAGTGCGATCGGCCACGGAGAAGGCATTGTTGCGCAAGAACGATCGGATGACTGAACGCAGTCGTTTAGAAAATGAGAAGGAAGCTCAAGAGAAGCAGATGAGAGACGAAACGATGCGCAGCAATCAGGAGAATGAGAAGGAAGGAACCGAAGAGAGAAAGGCAAGTTTTCGAAGGATTTCTCCTCGAATTATCTCTCTTTCAGAAATTCCCGAAAGCTCAAAAAGCCCGTCAATCCTCTGCAACCAACTCGTTCGTTCTTCAGCCGGAGCAAGTGAATTACCATCGCACGGCTTGATGCCATTCCTCCTTATCCGACTATGAATAATTCCCTCGTTGTCTGTTTGTTTTGTGCTTTTTTTTCATACTGAAAGTCTTTTAGTCCCGTAGTGATCTAGTGCATTTTTTTAATTTGTGGGAACGCGTTTCGAAGTGTACCGGCTCTCCGGTATTTTTTTTTGGATTTTTGTGATAATTTTTGTATCATTACTTCATTTTTCTCTTTCTAAAACGTATTACATGTATGCCTTCCAGTCGACAGTCTAGCGTATTACTTCTTCCCCACATCCATGATTGTTTGAGAAATGAAAATGACAAAAAAGTTAAAGTGAACTTTTGCACATTCGAATTGGTTCGGACCTCCAACTACTTTGAGCTTTTGTTCATTCAGTTTCAACGAAATGACGCAGTTTTCGGAATGGACATGTTGTTTGATCTTTGGTTCTTTCCCCGTCTACCGATCGAAACAAACAAATCGGAGACTCGTCGATTTTTATCACTTTTCCCCTCGGAAATGAACATTAATTTCCTCAAACGGGACCGAAAAGACTTGAGTGAGAAAACAAATTCAGTAAGCTTTCAGAATGGACTACAAACGGCTGCAATTCAACGAATGTCGGGAGCAAGTTTCGAATATCCGCCGGAAAGTGTTCATCGAGGAGCAGAACTGCCCGGAGAGCATGGAATGGGATGAACAAGAAGAAAACGACTCGCTCTGGTTCGTGGCTTTCCGAGGTTTCCGAGACTCATCTTTCATTCTTCAATTCCTTTTATTCAGGAGACATCGCCGTCGGATGTCTTCGTCTCCGGAACGTCGAGCAGGATCTGCTGAAAATGGAACGAGTAGCAGTTCTGAAAGTGAGCTATCGAATCTTTGTGCGAGTAATGGAAATTGTTTTTCAGGAATACCGTCGTCGTGGAATCGCTTCTGAACTGATCCGCGATGCCATGCTGTACACACAGATCGAACATCCGAACACCTCGATTTATGCACATGCTCAGGTTGCAGCCATCCAGGCTTATGTGTCTCTCGGGTAATTCTCCTTCTTCTTCTGAACACTTTTCAAGTTCCTTTTTCAGGTTTACAATTCTGTCAAGAGTTTGGATTGAAGACGGTACTTTCATTCCTCATCAGACAATTTTTTGGGGCACCCCCCAGTCAATCGACCAGTTTTTGAAAAATCAGTGAGTTTTTCAGTTGTGTTTTTGATTGAATGAGTATGTTCCAGAGCTGAAAAAGTCGATGTGGCATACGAGGAATACGACGCTCGTTCCCCGTCTCTCCGGTCCAAAATCGAGAACTACAGGCAAAGACTCGAGGTCGAGCAATTTTAAATTTATTACAATTCATATCAAAATGATATTTGGTCCACAATTCTCAAACAACACATTCCAAACTCGAACCACATTTTGTGATAAATAACATTAGGACTTTTCATTTTATTAGTTATAAATAAATGATGACTTAGCCATCCGAATAGTTTGATTATCAGCTGAGTCCCAAACTATTTCAGAACTTGGACACTTGGAACATCAACAGCTTCCATCTACACTTAGACGACAAAGTTATATCGAGGATTGTCAGGAAACGATTGGAGAAGTTTTGTGCCAAGTTGTCTCGATATCTGGAAAATCCGATGGGATCAGGAGAAATAGAGAAAGAAGCAAACTTCCTGCTGAAACTGGCGGATACCAAGTTGAACACGGGACACTTCAGTCAAGTAGATGAGAACTGGCGGAAACTATACGCACTCGTCAGTTTTGTGGAGAGTTTCCTGCTGTTCAAGCTGCAAAAGTTCGAGGTATAAATATTGTTTTCATTGGATTTTGTGATTTATGCTTGTCCAGAATGCTGTAAGAATCGCCGACAAAGGGCTCTGCATGGGTCGAATCGAGGAGAAGCACGTGCCACTGCGACAACTTGCTTGGCTTATTCACGAACATTTGCCTGGTGTCTCAACTGATGATGTCACGATCCATCCATCGTTCTGCAACAAAGAACATTCGAATCATTCTCTGGCTCCTTTGAAGAGTTCAGTTCCTATAGAAGAATGTGAGGACGACAAGACGACTTTTGAGAGGTTGGTGGCAGCAGTTCACAACGAAAAACCCCTTTTGGTGAGAGGTTTTGCCGCCAATATGCCTGCTGTCGAGAAGTGGAACATTCCGTTTCTTCTGCGAGAAATGCACAGTCGAACATTTCCAGTGGAAGTAGGCACCAAGTATTCTGATGAGGATTGGTCGCAAAGAATGATGACGTTCCGAGAATTTATCGAAAACTCTGAGGTCAGTTGAAAATGAGGCATTTTCTCGCAAGTACCGTACTTTTAGAACCAGCGTCTCTACCTTGCGCAGCACCGTCTTTTCGATCAAGTTCCTCATCTGAAACGTGATATATACGTGCCCGATATTTGTTTCGGAAGTTCGGAACACGCGGAGCAAGTTGATATGAACATGTGGATTGGTCCGGGTGGTACGGTATCTCCTCTGCACACAGATCCACGCAAGAACATGTTTGTGCAAATGCACGGAACCAAGTTGGTCAGAATGGTCGCTCCCAGTAACTCGGACGCAGTATACCCGTTTGACGGAATGCTATCAAATACCAGTCAAGTAATTCTTTCTATAATAGAAATCTTTAGAACCAAACATTTTTTATGCAGGTTGATGTGGAATCTCCAGACTTGTCCCAATTCCCCGAGTTCTCCAAGGTTCAGGTCTTCGACGCCACGGTGCAAGCAGGCGACGCGCTGTACATTCCGGAGAAGTGGTGGCACTTCGTCCGGTCGACGACTCCCTCCGTCTCCGTTTCATTCTGGTTCGATTGAGAGAGCAGAAGATATTTACATGATTAATCTTGTTGATTGTGCCCGATGCGATGCCTCAAAATAAATGAAGTGTTCTCTGATGACGTCTCATCCATTCCCGGAACGGAAGTGGCAAACGCATCGAAACTGGACTTGAGAACATTTTAAATTCTCCTCGAGTTTAGTTTCCAAGCTCAATCGTCGTTTTCATTTCTAACGAATTCTTTCAAAACAAAAAGTTGTTCCTAGTTGGCTGTTATTGTTCACTTCTTGCTTCTATTGCTCCGATTCTCTGAAGCTCAAGTCATATATTAGACACTAACAGCCTTTCTGTTCCGAGAGCATACTTAAAGTGCAAATTCCATTTGGCTGCTTCCACAATGACGTGTCCCTTTCTTTCCAAAGTATCCTATTTCGGTTGTCAAGGATCTTTGAGTCTGACTTCTTAACGTTCACTAATCGCATCTTCTCAAGTTGCTAGAATGTCTTAGTGGCTTTTGGCCGGGAAGATGTGTGCTCTGCTACCAAAAGTTCTCCAAAGTGGTTGTGAGAAAAGGGATTAGCTTACGATGAACACGAAGATGTGCCGGGTCGCAGAAGATTATGTCAGGGTGAATATTTCATTTTTTGAATGTTTCTCTTCCTCTCGCTCTCTTTTTCGGTTCTGTTCACATTCTCTATACATTTGTTGTTTCTTTCCTTTCGAGAACTCAAATAGTTTTCCTTCTTAAAAAGAGATAACATCAGTGTCACCTCTGGCCTTTCTAACTTGATCCTCTTTTCGTCTTCTTCATCATTAGATTTCTTTCGTTTCCTTCATAATATTATTCATCTTCCATCATTCGCTCCTCTTGGTGCGTCGAGTTTCTCCCTTCTCGTCATGCGGCGGCCTTCTCCCAATTATTTTCAGTTTCCGTTCCACACTTCGTCGGTATAGAAGGGCTCCAACCGACCGACTAACTAACGCAAAACGCAAACAACCGAGACACATCATGTCATTTTCGAGAAGAAGAACTGTTCTTTCTTGGAACACATCCACCATCAATTACTTCATCTGCCTAGAATAACTCGCCTTTCGAATAGAATCTGCTCTTCGAATTTTCTCATTTCCCTCCTGGACGCGGTACAAACCCGATGTTCCCAACGATCTTTCCGAAGAAAACCAATGTTCTTCTTTAAAATACATCGTTGTTCCTGTGATCAGAAATCCGAATAATCATGTCGTGAGAGTCTTCTGAATCGAATGTTCGCATATTCCTCTCGCCTCCGCTTTCTTATTATTCTCCATTCGCCATCCGAGTTCCGAGTTCTATTTCAGAATCACAACCTTTCCGCTTCATAATTATAGTTATCCTCCTGTTTTTCTGTTTTTCTTTCTGCCGTTTCCTCCTTCCCTGACTCCGCCCACTTCCTGAGTACACCTCACATTTCGTTTTGAAAAGAGGCGAAGAAGGAGCGACGGGGAGAACACCTTTGGACCCGAGGAGCCTGCCAAATATAGTTATGCGTATACGACGTAATATTATCGATTCGCTGGTCGAAGAGGCGTAAATTAGGTTAGAATAAATACGTTGACCGGTCGTCCTCTTCCTCCCAAAACTTATTTTTTGAGGTGCTCCCGCTCCGCTTCCGCGCACCCTTCCTTCCGTCCGCTCTCACCTTTCTCTTCGCGTCTTTCTTCTCTTTTCTATTTTTTTTCGTGTACTAATCAAGTCATAGGTACATATAATGCATGTCTCATCTGGGACAGTCCGCTCAATGAATCATTGTAGATAGATCTAACTTTTTAGTTCTAAAAATATCTTCTCTAATTTGCATTCTCTTCGGAATACTGCTCACCTATATAACCCAAACAGCCCTTCACAACGCTCTCAGTTTTACATCTGCCGGCGGAACTTCCTTTCTCGCTACCTACACTTTCTATTTTGAGATTTGTGCAACAGACGGAGTGTCTCAGATGTTTGGTTGAATAATTCCAAGTTGGAGAATGTGAAATCGAGTTGATATCACTTCCTCTTCAAAGAGAACTTTTTATATTCTGACCCAACACTGCTCATTATATTTAGAAGCATCATTGGTTTAATATCAATGTTGTGACGTTGTTTGAGGTGAGATGCGGTGCAATCTTTGGAATGTTACTTGTCCAGTCGAGATACTTCGCATATAAACGAGCTACTGCCCTGCTCCTCCTCGATTTGCACATCGTTCTCCTCTGTGAATATGAATGTTTTTTTGGTCGCGGTGCGATGTCGCCACTGACTTTTTATTTTCTTCTTCTTCTTTTCTCCTTGTTTCCATTCGTGACCACCGGGGTTTTTTTCGTTTGGATTCGCTGTCATTCCGGTGTTCCTTCTCTTGTTTCTCTACCTCATCTCCACCAAACACTTTTTTGTTTTTATCCTTCCTGATCGTCAAGTCGGTTGAATGCATGTGTGGTAGTTGTGGTGGTGTCGACCAATCTCATTACCGAATCGGCCATGATTCGATTGGTTTCTATGCTTTTTTTCCCATCAGAACTCCGTTCGTTTCGGTCTTTGCCGTATCTTTTTAAACAATTCTTATTTTGATGATTAGACCAACGCATGTGTGCTCCATGACGTGTTGACAAGCAGATACCGTAGTTGTAGACGAGCCACGAGAACCGGAAATCAGAAGCAGACTCTTCAATTATCTCCCTTGACGATATTCGGAAATTAGGCAGTCACACGAGTCCGTTTCCCATTATCGTTTCCCTTAGTGACGATGAGCCGTCGTCATTGCGAAACGAGCACTTCTTTCCGTCAACAGACCCCATTACAAAAGTGCCTATTGCTTGCCATCGGCCCTTTTGTTTTCGTGTCGTTTTGCGAGTCGTTCGCCGTCTTCTTCCCAAAGAGGACCCCTATCCGATTTCTTATTACTTCCAGATGTGTGATTTCCGGCCAGTAGCCTCAGATGGGCTGGCGGAACAGACGACGGCCACCCCATTTGTCACTCATTCTGGGAAGGAGATCTCATAAAAAAAGAAAAGAAAACGGGAAGAGAGCAGGATGGAGAAGTGTTGATTCTGTCGCCCGGAACAAGCACATGAGAAGGTCAATTTCGGTTGTCTACTCGATTTCTCAATTGTTGACAGCGTATTCAGCCTTGGTTTCACATGAAGAAACAACTGTTGTTAACAGCTCGAATAAGCATCCAAACACGGGTTCAGTGAATAAGCTCACCCAGTTTTAGCAAAGAGAGCTTGTCGGAACATGTCCAATCAAGACACAGCTCATTCGCATCAGAGCTCTAACCTGTCCATTTGTGACACTCTCCCAAAGATCTCTCTTCCGTCGTCAGTCCGTTTTCCAGTTTTCCTTCAAACAACAACTAGACGAAAAAGTTTGAAATCGACTCCACTTATGACTTCTTTCGCCGCTCTTGAAAACAAGCGGCCCCGTCACTTGACCTGCTCCTCCCTCTCATTCTTCCTTCTTTCGCCCACTTCACCAGAGTACCTTCTTCTCCCTTCTGAAGCATATTCTAGGTTAATAGATGGAGATGTGCATAACGGAAAAGAAAAATGATTGGATGATGCCCCCCGAAAAGGGTTCCACCCCACCCACACACACACCCATCACCCGCCCGGGGGCCCGTCTTCGCCCTACTCAATTCTACTTTCTCTCTCTGTCTCCGGGGGTAATCTCCCGGTATTAGTATTCTTTTTATTGCATTTTCTCTCTCCATTCGCCCCGTGTTCCATATTTTTTGCCTTATGAACATAACGTTTTTGCAGCGAGACGAGTAATGGGAAACGATCATTCGACTGTGACGAATGCCGATGTGCGGACGCGCAGAAGTCTAGACGCTGGCATGTTCAATAAGGTGAGCTGGCACTTTTCGTATTAACCTCAATCTGACGACCATCTGAGATGTGCAAGGACATTCTTGCTCTTCTGGAATTCTCTGAAGACGTTAGCCCTTTTGCAAGGTTACTGTAGTTTCCGTTGCTAGTTCATATTATTCCATATTTCGTCACATGGTGCTCAAAAATCACATGCTTCCAAACAGACATGTGACTCTTAAAACCACACCTATGGAGAGGTGTTGCGTAGTAGTATCTAATTCTCAAGTTCCGGTCTCTGAGCATCTTCTGTCTCACCACGTCACAGCCATCGCTTTTCTTCTCACACCTACAAGATCAGTGTCATCTCTTCTAATGGCATCCCTACTACTGTATCCGATTTCATTGCAATCGGCCCTCATTCGAAATTTGAAATCAGAGCCGTCCCCGTCGCTGCTCCTCCCTCTCTTCGAAAGTGGGACCTTCGGAAGTTGTCATCGAAATTGCATGGCCATCCTCGTCTCCGTGCTCGGTGCGTACACGTACTCAAAGCTCCAAGAGCAGTTATTTCTTCACACTCGCCGAGAAAAGAAAGCCCTAGAAGTCGTTTCCGAATTCTTTCGCTTCATTTATCATCTGCCCGCTCTGGCCCGGTCGCCGACACCGCCATCGACCTTGTTCGCCATCGCACACCGGAGCAGACCTCATTTCGCCTCTGGTCCCTTCTCCTAATGTTGTGTTTCCGGCTGTCATAACGGCCTTACTGGTCGTTTTCCTGATCAGTGTCATTAAATTGCACCTTACCAGCCTAATCCGTAAGAAGCCGTTGGGGCGGAGTCATATGATAAGAGATTAGGACGTGAAAGGCATCAGAAAGTCATCGAATACTCACTCATTGCCGAAAGTAGTCGCATACTTCTCCCCTTCTCTCCAGTTGATATATCTCTGAACGGAATAGAAAGAACACTGTTCTGGTTCATTCATATCGTTCTTCAACTGCTGTAGGGAAACATTGACATCATTTTGTTTCATTAATGTTCTCACAGACTCATGAAACGAACTTTCTGTTTAGTGAATTATTTGTGTGAGATAACGATCCAACATTCTCTTTCTGAACAACGATGAGCCGACGTTCTTGCTCGACAGATGCATTGAGATGTGCTATTCCGTCCATTCCACCTGTTTCCATTTCAATATGACGGAGTAGGTGGTTGCGGCGACCCGAACAGTGACTCTCTTTTTCATTTGTCACGTCTAGAGCCGTCTCGTGCTTTGTGGCTGGTTGTTACCCGCACTCTCTCCTCCACAAATCCCAAAATCTTGATTCGAAACATTTCGGAGAAAGGAAGTGGCTTTGAAGCGGCAAGAATTAGGAGGCAGTTTGGTGTCACACTCACTGCCTTCTTGTTTTTTCTTGTTGCCCAGCTTCGGCGATGTGGCAGCAGTGGCACTTCCACCATCACGACGAGCCCATTACGCAAAAGTATGTATGTCAGCCATCAGACGACGTCATCTTCTTCTTCAACGGCGCCTCTTGTTGTACAAAAGAGATGAGATGAGGCAAGGAATGGAAAGTATTCGGATATGAATGGCTTCGTTTCCACTTTGACGGACGCCGCTCCCTTGCTCCACAACCATTCATAGGCGATGACGATGGGTGCGGCCGATGGTGGAGGAGAGGGAGCCTGTATTCTGGCATCATCATCATCATCCGAGAGCAAATCATTCTCTCCCTGCGTTGCTGCTCTCTTCCTCCTCATCTCTTCCTTGTTCCTCAATGAAATGAGAAGAGGAGAGATGCTTCGTGCAACACATACACACCACTCCTTCTCGGCACAATAAACCACTAGTCGTCGTGCTCCGCTTCTGCTCTCAGCTCCTCACACTTCTCACTTACCCGTCGTGACCCCCACTTTACTCGGGTCTGATTCCCATTCCGCCTTTCTCCTAGACGCTTGTTTTGTTTTTTGTTCTTTCCGCGACATGTATGCGAGTGTGTCTGTGTTCTGTATTTGTCAATGTCCTCTGTCATTTTTTCATTTGTCTTTTGTCTCAAAAAGCGGTTGATTTGAGCCGGACATGTTCAACATTTCTTTCTCTCCCCTCCACACATTTCTCCGAATCGTGTCATTGGCACTTTGATTGAAATCGTGAACTTGCCCTTTCAAATGTAGTTATTTGGTTATCCGCAGAGTGGCTGCAAATGTATTCCTCCCGTGCCCTCGCTCCCTTCCTCCACCCTTTCAACCTGATTAGTTGGATAGGTTGCTCAGCGAGCTGTTCTCTTGCTCACCCATGCAAATCCGCGAGAAACATAGTTGTGTGCGTGTTTGTTTGAGTGTGCTACATTGCATATCCGTTCTTGTCCATAACTCGCTTCATCCTTTTAATAATCAAGAAAGTTCTCCCAGTTCAAACCGTTTCTATCTGTTTCCCTGAAGTACTTTATCCAATCTTCCAGGCCAAACATTCGTGTTCGACACCTCGTCCATCAGTTGCTCTTCCACCACCGTCTCCCAATCAACATCGTCTCTCCGCCGATTTCTCGAACAGCTCTTCACCGTGAGTCATAAGGAAACGTGGGGATGAAGGCGAAAGTTTGATCTTGTGAAATTCGGCACAAAGGCCGCTTTGCATAACTCCGTTTTTCTATGGCCTCGTTTCTGCACGCCCGCCAACCCATCCGACTTGTTTCCGTTTGTTCGGAAGCCAAATCTTTCTCACTTATTGCTTCAAATCCTCTGCATTTCTTTCGCTCTCTTCCCAGAAAATGGTACGGATGGTGGCGGGTTGTCGGAAGGAAATGACATGTGCCCGGACACGCGATGACGTGACATTCGAACTTTTCAGACGCCGTTCGTTCAGCGAGCAAATGGGAAATAACGTACCGTCGCGCAGAATGAGTCGAGCGACAATTCATCTGGAGAACAACAGTGGCGTTGACAACCTCTCGTTCATCGACGCCATCCATTTGTCACCGTGAGTTATTCTTCAGTTGGATCCCAGATCTGCAAACTATTATATTCGTGACACTGATCTGTTTTTCTTTCCAGTCACCAAGTCCAGCTTCTGACTTCCACATGGCCTCGCATCAAAACTCAAAGCAGTCTGTTCACTCAAGTCTTCAAAGTTCTGATGCAACGTTCTCCGGTGTGCCGTGAAATGTTCCAGAAGATGTCGATCGTCGGAGGATTCAGCAGCAATTCGGTTTGCGACCTCAACTCGCATGCCAAATTGCTCTCCGAACTACTCGACTCTTTGATGACTGACCTTCACCAACCGGCAAAGATCGTACTTGCTAAGTGTCAAGATGTTGGAGCAGCTCATGTGAACATGAACGAGAAGTGCTGCGGAGTTGTATTCGATCAACTCGGAGAAGCTTTCACTGAGGTTCGCATGTGCTTTTCGAAGTAAACTAATCATAATATTTTCCAGCTCATAACGAAAGTTGAATGCGTGCGTTCCAAAAGAGAAGCAGTCAAAAGCTGGATGTGCGTGGTTTCTTACGTGGTCGACAGCATCAAAAGCGGATACATGGAGGAGTGGGCCAAGAAGAGACGTAGCAACAATCAGGCTCCGCACCATCCGGTGGCTACTGGAACATGTAAGCATATAGTTCATGTCTTTCTGAAAGTGTTCTTCTTCCAGGTCCATACTCGTCCTGAGGTTCTCGTCCGCGGCTTCTCCGTCCTGCTTCTTCTTCCTCGACTCCATCCCCACTCCCATACCATTTTTCTACTTCTTGTCTGCGTCTTCCCCCCCCATTCCCATATCTTTTGCCACCTGCGTATCTCCTCTCTGATTAGTTCCCGTGCACTTTGCGCCCGCTACTTCTTCTTTTTCTTGCTTTCACCACACCGCAACTCTTCCCATTTTTTCTCGCTTTTCCTCAAATCAAGCCATTTTTTCCGCTGTCTCTGTTTCTCTTTCTCTCTTCTTTTTCCTCCTCTCACCCATTTTCCCCGCTCGTCTGTGATCTCGGGGCCACCGTGTGTGGCTGATCATTCTCTCCTCTTGGCTCTTCTGCTTTTTTTCCGTTTGCTCCTGCAAACAATCTGCTTCCATTATGTGAAACGTTCTTTTCCATGTCATATTTTGCATTCTCCACATTCATTTTCCACCGTCTCACACCCACAACCAGTTCCTTTTTTATGTGTAAATAAAGATAAAAACGCTGAAATCCTTCTGGAAATATCACAAGTTTGATTATATTTCAGACTTGGGCAAAATGGACTGGCGCTCCACCACCGCCGTCCTCTGTCTCTACGGAGCCGTGAAGGAGTTCCGTCCAGCGACTCCGTTCCTCACTCCGTTTCTCGCCTCGCCGGAGAAGAATCTGACTCTCGATGAGCTCTACTCTCAAGTTTATCCTTATTGGACGTATTCCTACATGCTGGCTCTCATTCCGATGTTCGTCCTCACAGACATCCTCAGATACAAACCTATTGTGATGATCGAGGCTATAGGACTGGTTGCCACGTGGGCACTACTGGTATTTGGAAAAGGGATTTCGCAGATGCAAGTGATGCAAATCGCATTCGGTTCGTTTCACTGTTCCCAACATTTCCATAACGTTTTCATTAAGGAGTTGCTTCCGCAGCGGAGATCGCCTACTACTCGTACATTTATTCCATTGTCGACAAGAAACACTACAAAAGAGCCACCTCCTACATTCGTGCCGCAGCTCTTTTTGGAAAATTGCTGGCGTTTGGTCTGGGACAGACCTTGATCTCGACTCATTCGGCAAGTTATTTGACTCTGAATCAGATTTCTCTGGCTGCTGTCACTCTCGTGACCATCATAGCCGTGTTCCTGCCGAAGGTGAAATCGGAGAAAGGAAAGGTATCCGTATTGGCTTTGCCGACCGTAGAGCAACAGAGTGAAGAGTGAGTATTTTGTTGTTTGAGGTTGATTGAAATACCAGTAGTTCTAGACTGATTGCTCGTGCCGAAGAGCAGAAAGTTAGCTATGCCCGAGAGTATTTCAAGAAAACTCTAGAAGAGCTGAAGATCTGTTCGAAGAATCAAGAACTTTTGAAGTGGTCGCTATGGTGGGCCCTTGCGAGTTGTGGAGTGTACCAAGTGCAGAACTACACGCAGTCCCTATGGAAGGAGATGCAGACCGACCCAGACGACGTGGCAAATGGAGTAGTCGAGTTTGTGAACACTGGACTCGGCGCCTTTCTCTCGTTCTTCATCCATTATCTGTCAATCAACTGGACGCGACACGGACAACTCATTCTGTTTGTCACCTCGGCACTCGTGTCTGGCCTGCTCTACTTGTGTTCACAGACGACGACGGTTCTGGTGGCATATGTCTCATATATTGTCATCAGCTCGATCTATCACATGCTGATCACTGCTGCATCGTAAGTTCTCTCTTGAGTAGTGCATTACTAAAGAATGAGCTTCCAGGGCAAATGTAGCGAAAGAGTTGTCTTCGAACAACCATGGTCTGATCTTCGGCTGCAACACCTTCGTCGCAGTTTGCCTCCAATCACTGCTCACTCTCGTCGTGGTCGATTCGCGGTTCCTTCATCTGGATATCAGAACACAGGTCAGTCCGATTCCAGAAAGTCTTTAAACCTTTCAAACATTTCAGTTCATCATCTACTCCGGTTATTTCGCAATCGTCGCATCGATCTTTGCCATTTTCTTCGTGATCTCGCTGTTGCATTGCGCTAGAAAACTGCAAACATCTCCGGAAGTGTCAAGCGATCAGATAGACGTGCAAGAGTAATTCCTTTATACGAGTCATAATGATACATGAAAATCAAAATATCGAGTGCAAAATGAAAAGTTGTGAGCAACTCAAAATATCACAAGAAAGGTCAGCTAGGCAACCAATTGAAATGACAAAGTGAGTAGAAGAAGAGAAGGAGTGGGCGGTACAGAAGAGATGAATACGAGATGAGTTACATGCGAAGCCAGTTGACAGTTTGATAAGTGACAAGATCTCCGAATTGGGGTTCGATTGTTTTGGTCTGCATCAGAAGGCGTCCGGTTCCGTCTTCTTGATGACAGATCGAACGTCTCCAGTCAATGGGAACTCCTCCGTAGTTCTGCAGGATCTGGACGAGCGGGACGAGGAAGTACCAGCTGAGGATCTTGCGTTGATTGTTCCTCCACTCTTCGATGCATTCCATGATGCGTGGAAGGGAAGCGGCGGTGACGGTGGCGTTGAGGTATTCCAGATGGAAGTCGCGGCGGACAATCGACTCGAGTTGGAAGAACAGAAGCTCGGTCTTGACTTGGAGACTTTTGACCTGAATGAAACGAATTGATTGCGGCACGAAGTGGCCAACCACTCACGTTTGCTACTTGGGCCACATTCTCATCATAACGACCGATGTTTAGAGTGACGTGAAGACAGTTCAAATTGTTCAGAAGCTCTCTCGACTCGTGGGATACTGTAGCCGCCTTCAGCTGAACACTTTCCAGTGTCGATTTGTCGAAAGTTTCCAGGATTTCAGAAGAGAATCTGTGGGTCATTTGAGTCTGAAACTCTCGTTTAAAGTGATTATGAAAACATTTTAACCTCGCCGAGTCGAATTGTCAGCCAGACATTCGCATTTCGGAAGAATGCGCATCTCTTCTCCCTCGGAATCAGTGTCGCTTCTCCACAAAGAACATGGTACGGACGAGCGCGCGTCTAAGAAAAAAAATATGATTTCTGAAATTTATAAACAGCCACACCACAACATTTCCTTTTTCGATGTTGATATAGGCCATGGTTTTCGGACCCTCAATCTGTCCTCTGAACTGATTGTAGACGTTCATGGTCTGATGACTGGCTTGGCGGAGGTGCATGGCATCTGTGTACGAGAGCTGGAAATGAGAAATAGTTGAAAGACAATGCAAAGAGCTAGCTACCTCGCTGAAGATCTTTCCGACTAGTTCGATAGGCAGCATCTCAAGTTCGAAAGGTTCTTTGATGGAAGCCGGCACTTCCACGTATCCATCGCGGTCGCGCCTCGCCAGAATGTAGGCGTCGTCGTTGTCTGGCTCGCGTTTCTTGAACATCACCCGGAAGAGAAAGAGGAACCAGCACATGACGAATCTTTCTGGGGAGGGCGAGAGATGAGAGAATTAGAGAAAGGACAAGTGCGCGGATAACAGTAAGAGCAGGAAAACAACAAACAATTGGCAAGTCTGTAATTGATCTACTGATGGAAGAACCGTCTCCTTCCTCAATCGACGGCTACTCAATGTTGAAAAGGAAGATGAGAATTGTGACATGACATTTTCCATTGGATGACAAAGGTTGTGTTTCGAAGAAGAAGAAGAAGGTGCAAGCGAGAAGAGAGCAACAGAGAAAAATGGAACTACGAACAACAACAAATTGCAGCTATCGAAACGGAAGATGATGATCGAAGTTGGCAAAGACAAAGGGAGAAGAAGAACGAAAAGAATGCGGGATGTTGTGCTTTCTGAAAGTCACGAGTACCGGAAATTTGCAGGACCGATGATAAGAAAATCCGGAGATACGGACTTTGTTCTGGCAGCATTTTTCAGCGTTGGGCCAAGAGAAAAACAGATTTTGTGTTGAAAATAAAAGAAAGTGGCTGGCGGAGGAGGGTGCAATTTGGAAAAAGAACCAACCAACACCGAGTCGATTCTTCTCTTTTCCCTCCTCGCTCTCCTGCACTCCACGGCTACGGGTCGAGAAGGGAATAATTTTTTATGGTCGCTTCGCTCGTTCGTCCAATTTGACGAAAAGGGCTGGCGGAGAGCGAGAGAGTGCTCAGTCACCGTGAGCTGGCTGCACACGGAAATCGAAATGGAAATGAGAATTGGAGAAGACGGACGAAGGCCAGCAGGAGGATGCAAACGAACACTTGCCCCTCGGTTTCCAACAGAATCAATGAGTCATTGGCCGGCAAGCGCGTTTCAATCTCTCCATGAATAACCAAAGTTAGGAGACAAGAAGAATTCAAATGCCGCTCATAAATACATGTTTTCGTTGTGTCTGTGTATGCTTCGTTTCCATAGATTCAGTATTCCCTTGGAAGTTGAATTATTACTTTTTGAGAGAAACAACAATTTTTATATTATCAGTGGGAATTGATGTCCTGTCGAGATGATCGGAACTTCCGGGTTCGAGGTGAAGATTTTTGGGGAGATGCGTCCTGAGAATATGATAAAAGTATGAGAATTATATAGAAACTATTTATGACAAACACTTTATTTCTGTGAGAGAAGAAATCTGAAGAGATGACATGAAGGTTAGCAAAAACTCGATAAAAGTCATTGCTATTTATTTCAACCGGAACGTTTTTGTTTTTTTTGCGCAGCAGGAGGAATAGTTTCTCATCCAGTGACTCACTGTGAGCAATTTCATTTTGCACTGATACATTTAAACGTGTGGTCTATCATTTTCCAAGTGTTCTCTTCATCAAGCAGGGTAGAATTGAATCCATCCAAACTAAAATGAAGAATGTTAATTAAGCGAGAAGGTAAGGCTGGGAGAAGTAGACACGAATGAGTGTGACCGGCACACGGACTGTTTCATTGATGACAGAAAACAGAAACAGAGACACAAATCAGAACGGTTATCACATTGAGATCGTATTAAACTGCAGTCAGAAGGAAGTGAAGAAGTCGATGGTTCGGCGAAGAAGAAGCTGTGATGTCATGATCTCAGCAGTGGTCATCTGCCAAATTCTTACTCAACGCCATCTAAAGAACGAATTCGAAACGATTGGCACGCAAAAAATTACGAAGAGTAAGGGTCATCGGTCAGAAGACGAGAGAAGGGGAAGAAGAAGAAGGTCACGACTCTTCATCGGCAGTGCGGAAGGTCAGAATCTGACCGATGACGTGACGCAGATTGTCTGCGTCTTGCCTCCACCGACACTGTCTGCTTGATGAAGAACAAGAAAAAGGGCGGCGTGAAGTGGTATATAAACGGATGAAGACTGTCAGTTGATCATCACTCCTTGAGACATGATTTCTACTTCGCTTCTTGTCGCAGTGCTTCTTATTGCCATCTTGGCAGTTGTCGATGCCCAGTGGGGATGTAAGTTTACTCTTGATTTCAATAATTCAATTTCATTTCGAATATTCAGATGGTCCAGGATATGGATACGGAGGAGGACCATATGGAGGATATGGAGGTGGACCATGGGGAGGATACGGAGGAGGCTGGAGAAGACGATGGGGAGGAGGTCCATGGGGAGGATATGGAGGAGGATACGGAGGAGGACCATACGGAGGATGGTACGGAAAGTAAGGGACGACGAGCGACACACTGCAAATGTACATTCTGATAATTCTGTCATAGTATTTATTCGGTTCAAGAATGAATGCCTTACTAATAATTGTTGATGATGGAAAAGAAAACACTGAAAGCACACTTTCTAGGTTGTCTAAACATTATTATGCCTATGCTTTTTCCGTTGATCAAAAGCGGATTTGGGACATAATCACATGTATTCTCTTATGATCCACTTTCTCTGTTTCGTTGATCACAGGACCTTATCATCCTGTACAGTTGACTAGTCCCGGAGGGCATAGAACATATCAAAACAGGGATCTGTCCGATGCCCTTTCACTTTGAGCTGTCATCAGCGCTTTCGACAAAAAAATGTATGCGAGGCAACTCCAGATCAGGTTGATTACGTGCTAAGACATCGGTTATGAAGTTTGTGTTTACACAAGATAAACGCGATATGCAGCAGCCTAATCTCTCCATTTCTCCCGTTTTCAGGTCGCCGCCAGTGGAGATGAAACCTGTCCGAACTTGCTAACCTTTCTTCGATTCTCCCGAAACAATAAATCAGCAGATCCCAGCCACAAACAGTGTTACAAATACGCTCGCTCCGTGTGTGTGGGACACCAATTCAGGAAGGATGGAAGCGAAAGTTTTGTGGGGAGAGGAGAGCGAATGGAAACAGATAATCGAGATATGGCTGCTGCAGCAGTCCGAGAACATGTTCCCCAGCCTCGCCTTTTTCAAGTTTCTTCTCGACGTTTTTCAAACGTTTTTCTGTTTCCTCTCCACACTTTCGTGGGATATCTGGGTGTGCCCACCCCTGAAGAGAGACAGATACTATCTTCTATCGCCATTTCTCATCGAATGATACTTTTCAATTTTTCCCTAATTTGGTTCACACCTACTCACTTTTTCACGGTTCTTATCGGTTTTTCGATTCGAACTGTCATGCTGGCCACTAATTTCTTGCTGGGAGTCAATAATTCTACATTAAAACACATTTGTGTCTTTTTTAACCTGTAGAGCGGGTCACTCATTTGTTTGTCAAGGCGACAAACTCAGATTGGGTTACATCTGACGATGAGCGAGGGAGATCTCTGTGATCCCAACTGTTCGGTTCATGTTCAGCTATATTCATGTCGGTCGATACTCTCTTCTGCTGCTGAAACTATTTCTATTCGTTTTGAGAAGTGTAATTGGTGCGGAGAGGAAAACGAATTCGGAAGAGAAGAATCAGGAGGAGGTGATCGAAGAGGAGGAGGAGACAACTGGTAATCCCGCTAACTCTTTCCCCTGATAACACGCTGGTCTTGTCTTGTTTCAATCGTATCTTTGTGTTTCCCTTCCGACTGATAACTCGGATCTTTCTTATTATTGCGATTCGACTTGTTGCCGACACAGAAGGATCAATTCAAGGTCGGGTCGGAGACGAAAGAGCATGCGAACCGGCGAGACGCAGACACCTAATCGCGGATAGACCCCCATCGAAGTTATCACATTCCGTTGCCTCGCTTCGCTACTATTCGTTCGGACCTAATTATATTTCCCTTTCCATCTTCAGATTTCGAATCTCTTCTTCTCATGC